>JANHZU010004336.1:70563-81426 GCA_032468055.1 Acrochordus granulatus
AGGACCTGGAATTTGAAAATCTGGGGCAAGAAGCATGGCCATTTGCGTTTCTGATGGACAAACTTCCATCAGATTTTCATAACTTTTCCTTGAATGTCTCCCCACGAGATTTAACTCATGCTTAGCTTAAATTTCACTCCCCTTCTATGTCCTTAACTTTTCCCCTTTTTCTCTCCCAACCCAATCTTGGCTTAAACAGATATCTAAAGTCTAGAGATATATGCATTTGTCTAAATCCAGATGATGTCAGTCTGGCCTATACCTTGGGATTAGCCTTTTTTCCCAAGTGTTAGTGAAATTTATTTTTATTTTTCATATGCTAATTCCTTGCCATATTGCCATATTGTAACTCACTTTGATATCCATGGTTTATCCACAGCTTTCTTTAAGATGAAAATTTATATCCTTTTTTTTCTGCTGGGAACATGTTTGTGATTCATCTATACCTGTGACACAGTTTCTCAAATCAGATCAAATCAATCTTTTTCATGAAATTTCTTTTAGCCTTTTTTTAAATGCCAAGAACTGCTGGAAGACCTAGCTTTCCAAACCTATTTGTTGATAAACCGACAGAGCTACAGAGCATGTATGACAGATTTGTTCTGGTGGAGCATGCTGAAACAGGTTATCTTTATTCTGAAAGTCCTCATTCCTAGATGCTGCTTGGATTTCAACAGTTGATTGACTGATTACTGTACATGCCATCAAATCAGATGGATTTTCTTCATGATTTAAGCAATAGGTAGCTTCAATTTTGGGCCCACTCACAGATTCCCAGCTGCTTCCACTATGCCTCCTCCCTCCCTTGGTCTAGTCTCACAATAAGCTCAAACAACACTTGTGTGGTCCTTTATGCCAGTTGTGTCTGTCTTTGAATTAGTTAGCTGAGCTTGGTAAAGAGCTTTCTACTTTCAGCACTGGTCTCCTTCTATTCTCTTTGTTTCTCCATGGCATGCCTTATTTGCCACTCACTCTGTTCTTCCCTCTGGAGGACAGATTTCTTTTCAGGTGACAGTTTCTTTCTTGCCACAGATTTATTTTTCTGGTGACGAGATGACATGTCCTGATATGTCACAAAAAGAATATAATTTTATGCTGCAAGGAGGGGCATTTACAGGTGAATCTCCTCATTCTCTATATTTTTTGCATCACTTGACAGGAAAGCAAAAGCAAACTTAATGCTCCAGATGCACAAACTATCACAATAGACTTTTTTTTCCTTTCTCTCCAGCAAAAAATGTAAAACCATACAGGGGTTAGCACAGGAGAATATTTTGTCATTCTGTCTAACTATTAGAGGCAGTGACATATTTTTGAGCATATCGCACAGATGATGCTTTGGTTATCCTGACTGGCATGTTAGAGGTAGCTTTGTGTTGGCCAGATAAGTCTATTTGGAAAAGAGGCTGGCAAGGAAGCATCCATGAATAACAAAGAACCCATTGTCATTTTCCCAGATGATGCCAGCAGTTGCCCAGAATTTAAACGGTATATTTTAAAAATCATAATTGAAATAAATGGCTGATATCTAACGAGACTACTGGCTGAAACTGCCAAATTCTTAAATGATTTTGCATTTTTGGAAAGAGAAGCACTTGGAGATCTCATGACAAGAATTCCACTAGCTAAGCTTATCAACTTCCATGTTAATAAAATGCCAACTCTTGCTAGCCTAATGACAATTTAAATATATAAGGATCCCATGGGATTTTCCCCAGCTTGTCCAAGTACTATTGTTTCTTTCATTTCATTTCATCATTTTGCTCTCATGCACTCGTCTTAATTTTCTTTGTATTGTGTGAGCTTGTAATTTGCTTATAAGCAGTGGGCTAAGAAACATGTTCAAGGAAAACTTGTTAAGAGTCTCTTGTCCTCTTCTAGCATGTTGCATACAGACAGTGTGCCCCTTGCAGAGAACAAACTGCCATGACACCAGATTTTCTTGCAGCTTATTGCTCCAGGAAGCATCTGTTGCTAATGAACCCACATACATCTCCTACAGAGGTTGAGAAAATCATAATCACATCTCATGCTTGTATGCAGTATTCTGAGGCTTGAGTTCAGTTGAGTCAAGGATCTGAAGAGAGAATCTCTAGGAGAGAGATGTCTCTGATGTGCTTAAATTACATTGCCCACTTGAATGTAAAGTCTGCTTGTGGAATGAAAGAACATGTGCTCCAGAATGATTATTCTTGGTTCCTGAACACATTGACTGAAATGATCATCATCTGCTCTCAGTCTTGCCTTTAAAGACTGGATTTGACTACTTTTATTATTATCTGAAACACTACATTTTTCCCACTTGCCTTTTCACAATATTTAGTGGTAGGTTTCTCATCCATTGTTTCTAAGTACATATGTAGAGTTTGAGAAATAATTGTTGGGATGAAAGGAACTGAGAGAAACAAAAGCAATTCTAATCTATTGCTTTAATGGCTCTGTGTGAATGTAAGAATTTCTCCTAAGGCGCAAAAGCTCTTGACCTTGGTTTGTATCTAAAGATCCTCTCCTTTGCTTGACCATATGCAATGACTCAAAGTTGATCCCCTCTCCACACGTGGTTCAGTCCTTGTTTCCCCCACAATAATCCCCATAAAAACACATGAATCTGGCAAAATCAGACAACATCACGATAGGAAAAAGGGCAACTGGACTCAAATCTTTCATCCATATTTTTTTGACATCCTGACCCTTTGGATCTCTTTTAAGACTTAAACCAGAAGCGAGAATTCACTCTACTCTTGGCCACCTTCCAGCTCAAGTTGAAGGATGGAGGTAAGTTTAGTGTGAACTTTGGAAATTAAGTGAAAGGCTGGGAATGCAGATATCCTAAGGCTCTTAAAAATTCTGATTCCAAGACTCAGGAGCTCTACTAGGTTTTTACCAATTTGGATGTCCTGGAAAGAACTTGGGGATCTTGCAGTTTACACATTGTTCAAATCATTTTGTTCAAGCAAGAAGAAGCACCTCTTCTTCTCAAGGTGGAATTTTCCAGGAAACTGGGAGTTCCTGGATCCAATTTGGCATGTTGCCTTATGAGCAAACTTCTTCCAAAATAATCAGTTGTTTCCATAATCATGCAGTATTTCCATTAATGCTACTTATCCCAGCATTCATAGATTGTCTATCTAATCAAAAGTTATGATCAACAATTATATTTTGGAAGCTGCATGTATAACTTTCCTTTTCAAGACCAGAGACCAAACAATGTCATCTCAAGGGTCCATTTGTCAAGCCCACAAGTTGGTGAATAGCTGACGCAATGATGCATAGAAAACTAGCCATTGTCTCTATATGTTTTATAAAAGAATCTGGCTTGCATTTTTCTATCTGCTTGGCTGTTCTCATCACTAAGTTGTTACTTATTTTTTTTGCAGCTTTTCAATATGCTGAGATGCCCATTGTTTTTATTGTTCAAGGTTGTGGTCTGTTTAAAAGATTCTCAACTGTTTCTATGGCAAATTTGAAGCAATTTGGACAATGTTGCCAGAAGCATCATGGGGTATTATTTTGTGAAATTGTCAATGCCCTAAAAAAAGACATTGACACTAAAAAGCTTCTTTTTCTTCTTTTTACTGCAGCATTAAATCTCTCTTACTTTCTTTATCTAGCATTGATCCTGAACTTCTCTTGTTATGAATCTGGTGTGCTTAGAAGGCTAAAACTCTGTTTGAAGAACAAGATTTTCTTACATTGTTCTCTTGTAGATTTTGCTATTATGATAGCATTATTCACTTGCATCCCAACTTCATCCAAGTTGTCCCACCTGATGGTTTCAAAATATGAGCACTTAGAGGAGTGCTTTCTACCACAATAAGCTATTCGAGGCATTTGTTGCTGAGCTGTGCAAAGTAAGACATTACGAAGCAGTGTATAGATGTACAGACTTGCACTTGTGCCATGTCCATCTGTATTCCATAAACTACTCTTCTACCATCAGGTATGGCATGAAAAATGATGATCCAGCTTCAACTCAGCTGCTATGTATAAAATAAGAAACAGCAGAGAATGTAGATTAAAGTACTTGCACAAATCGGGGCAACGAATTTGACTCAGAAAACTTCCTAAAGTTGAGCAAAAGGAAGTTTGAGACAATGACTTCAAAAAAGGCACCTCCGACGGCTGCTCTTTATTGGTTGTCCCTGATTTAATAATTCAACACAGTTGTAGTTAACACAAAGAGGGTCTCTGAGTCATTAGCCTCTTAGAATCACCAGGAGAATTTATTTGCCTAAAATATGCCATTGATCTGTTTGGGATCCATGGGGATATGTGGCCTTGTTAAGTCGATACAAGGACAGCCTTTCCTTCATATACAGAAATTACCATGCTGTCCTGCTTTACGTTTAGCTGTGTGAACACCTACTGTGCTTTTGAGCAGAATAACATCTGACTTTGATAAAGGGAGGGAGTTGAATCCAGGCAGGGTGATCATTCTGAATCAATGCAGACATGTTTTCTTTTGACATTTCCAGTATGGCACGTATAAAGAAAAAGGTTCTTATTGTTCTATCACTACGTTCACCTTCTCACAGTCTAGGAGCGAATTGGGCATGCTTGTCTTCTAACCCTACGTTCGGTTCCCCATTGAGTTCCCCACAAACTGTATATTGTGCTCCTCATTGAAAATACTGCCTTTGTTTTTTGCAGAGGCACCCAACTGAGGTGAGGCAATGAGAGGCTCATGGTTTAGTTTCATTTGTATATACCTAGTTCATGAATGGCATTTATACTAGTGGTCGGGAATCTGTTTTTTAGGATGAAAAAATATGTGAGGTGAATTTGAGTTGGGCTGGCTCAAGGTCACCCAGCTGGATTTCTTGGGTGAGACTAGAACTCCCAACCTCCTGGTTTCTCACTTGTTGCTTTAACCACTAGACTAAACAGTCTCTGAGTTCCTTCCTTCCTTCCTTCCTTCCTTCCATCCATCCATTCATCCATTGCAATGAGTTTAGGATTAGAGTGCCATGAATGGAATCATCAAGCCATTTTCTGAAGGTTTTGTGCTCTTCCGCTGGCCTTGCTACAGATACAGCTTCACATTTGTGGACAGAATCAAGCAGATAGAAACATAAATTTAAAGAGGACAAAGTATTCTACATTGTCACTCTTGCTCTACTGAACACCACAGTTTCTTACTTGGCTTCTTGCCCTGAAACTCTTTAAACTGGGGATCTCAAGCTTCCTTAGCATATTTCTTTAGTGAAGAAAAAACCCCACAGGCCTTAACTTCTGCTCGATATTAAACAGAGAGACCCACAGAGACTGAAGAAAATGTGAAGGTCAGATATCACAACATTAGCAAGCTCCAATTTCTTAAAAATTGACCAGAGTTGCGAATCAGGGATTGAGCCAGCATACAATAATTCACACAGTGATGTTGAGCAGTTGACTTATTCTGACTGGCAGCATCATTGCCGAGGTACTCTCAACATCTGCAGGTAGCACCAAGTTGAGGAAGACACTCAACAAGATGGATCATGTTAGTCCATGGGACAGACAGAAAGCAGGGATTTTTCATCACCCTTCACCACTTTGGCCTAACTGCAGATTGCGTTTCTCATTTGGCCTCTATGTTTTGCCCCAAAGGCTGTTACATTGAGTTTTGGGGAAAAGGATCTGTCATGTGGATGTGACATGTTGTCTGTATGCGATGAGAGTTATTTGGTGATGGTATGGAGGAGATTAAATTGAGCCTAAAAACTCATTGATTAAACTGGCAGCCAACTCTGTTCTGACAAAATATGGTGTACTACAGATTCTGAGTGAGGAATGGCAGGTCTGAATGCCTTCTGTATTAAATCCACCAGCGTATAGAAAATGGGTATGTTAGAAAGAAAAGATTTCAACCTCATTTACTGGGGATGGTTTTATCAAATATTTGTATGGAAGTGTGTCTTCTGTCAAAACATAGGCAAAGAAATGTCTCTTCTCTCCTCCTCCCCTTTTTGTCAAATGTGTAAAAGATTGTGGATCTGAGGCCAAAACAAACTTACTGGAGGGAAACAATATATCCCCAAGCAACATTAAGAGATTTCACCATTCTTAGTTTAGACAGAGGCTTCATTATATATTTTAACAAGAAAGCTCCATTCCAAAGAGCTGAGTCTTCTCTGTACAGATCCAGGAAGTGATTGCGCTCCCAATTCAGCCTGGCATTAATTACATTAATCACTCTCCATAAAGGTGTCTTCACCTTTAAGAAGGTGATTAAAAAAGTGTTTTTGTTTGTTTGTTTGAATCAGAAGTAGCAGAAAGCTAATGATGTTGCCAAACCTTACAGATCTCACATGAGAATGCATGATCATATGGAAAACCTCCCATGAAATGCTGAGATTTCAGCATTCTTGGATACAATTGTGTGAGTCCTCAGGTTGAGTTCCTTGAATTTTTATGGGATTTTGGACAGTTTGGAGAGAGCAATGAATACCCATGGCCAGAAAAGAGTGTCAGTACTTACCCCATAATATTTTTTTCCCAATCCATTTAATCATGCCTGATTCTTGGTGACTGCTTGGACAAGTTCCTGCAGTTTTCTTAGTAAGGTTTTTCAGAAGTAGTTTTGCCCTTGCCTCTTCCTGGGGCTGAGGGAAATTGACTGGTGCAAGGCCATCCAGCTGGCTTTGTGCCTAAGGCAGGACTTGAACTCACAGTCGCCTAATTTCTAACCTGTTGCCTTAATTACTATACCAGACTGGTTCATCCCGTAATTATGGAGGTTCATATTCTGGTTTTAGGCATGCAGAGTTTTGTAACTAATGTGCTGGTTGATGTAGAACAAAGCATGGCAAGGGATGTCCATCTGCTTTTCCATGTGTGAAGCACTGAGGTTTTGTTCCCTGCATGCTTGAGATATTTAATATAATGCAGCACAGCCAAATTGGGCAGCCAGTGGCACAGTACAGTATTCATTTTAGAAAGACTCATTGAAAACAAGCCATTGTATAATAAATAACAATGCTGAACAGTGCATTTTTGTTCTGATGACGCACTTCATTCAGCACCACTCTTCTGTGTAGAGCTAAAAATGTCCAAATTCTCTTGTGCTGTGTGTGTTCTTTTGTGGGTATGTGTAAGTGTACTTGATTTAAAAGCTTGAGGCCAAGTAATGAGTCAGTGCAAGTGCTTATTGCCAAAATGTCTCTTGATGATATGAACATATTTCTCCATTTTCGATGTACCAATCAAAGCAAAAATATAATGCACAGTATAGGAGAACTTTTATATAACCACTGCTTTTGGGTGTCCTTCCATTGTAATCTTAGGCCAGAAAGTTCCTTTACTAGACTGGAGCTACTGTATTCTCTTTCATCTGCGCTAGCCCACTCTCCCCTTACAGTCAATTACTATGTACAACATATAGAGTATAATCTTTATTAAGGCTGTTCATTGATTAGCTGGGCTGTGCTCTTTTCACAGTGGGCCTTACTTTCCTGTGTCATAGATAATCACAAACTAGAAACACATGGAAATTATATTTTATACAATTACATATATAGTATTATCTGTTATGATGGTATGTGGAAATGATCATGAAGAATACTGGATGAGAGATTAAAAAAAAAATACCTGAGAATTAAGGAACTGACAGCAATTCAAGAGTCTTGGCAGAGAAAGAAAACTTTTGAGGAATTGCAAAGCAGATGTCTGCGCAGCATTGATAAGTAGACATGACATTAAAGAGAATAGCTAATGTCTGTGCCACTGGCATCCAGTGAAAGTGTGAGATAGATGTGGTATGTTCCATTGGGGTTCATGATTGCTAACTTTCCTGCTATATTTTAAACTTAAGTAAAGAGGGACAACTGTATATTCTACTTTACATAGGAAGTTTTCACACTGCACTCTTCAGTGAGAATAAACCAGGTGGAAATGCTTTAAGAAATGTCTTTCTGGATTGCAAAAAAAAAGGACGAGTGAGAGTCTTCACAGACATGTCTTTCTGGATTGTGGAGAAGAATGAGTATTGAATAGTAGTATGTCAGTATATGGGTGCTTGTGTGTGTTGTCTAGGGACCTATGTTGCTGTTGGCTCCTGTGTTTTGAGCCCACTAAATTGGATATGGTTAAACACTTGTGTTTTTTGCTTTGGACGCCATCAATGACACTTGTTCTCCCACAAAAATAAGGACGGCACCCCCTCTAGGATTCCCGAAAGCCTTGAGAATCTGGCTCTGGTCCCAGGCCTGGTGTTAACATTTGTCATTGTTTAATGACTCCTGTCTTGTTTTGTGGGTTTGTTAGCTGAGCCTTCTGGTCTAGGCTGCCAGTTAATTTAATCTTTCCAGCCGTTTTTAAGTTTTTTTAGTCTTGTATGCCACCCAAAATCTGCTGGAGTTGTGCAGCCCATGAATTTAAATAAATAACAAAGTCCTGATGTTCTGTCTAGATCAGGCTTACTTCTTTTCATTTTACCTTGTTGTCTGAATCAAGCTATTCTAGAATTTGTTTCTAAGGCATTTTGTGTTTTTGGGAGCATGGTCGCTGCGTTTTATTAGCCCAGGTTTAAAATTAATCTTGGCAACAGGAATGATGTATAATTTCTGGTTATATATTCTTAACCTGGTTACTGGATTAACCCTTTTCTAGATTCACAAAATAGCTTGAATCCTAAACAGATAGAATTGGCTAAATCATGGGTGTCCAACCATTTGGCTTGCCAGGGCTACCCTGAGTGAAGAGGAATTGTTTTGGGCTTCATGTAAAATATATAATAGAGTTAATGTATATGTAATGTATATAAATAGCAAACTTCCTTTTTAATATTTTTATTATTTTATTGGGTGCATTACTAATTGTTGAGGGCCACATATTGGACACATCTGGCCTAGATTCTCACCAAAGTGAAACTGTGGGGTCCTTGGTGTTCTCTGAGCTTGGTTGTTTTCTTGCAGATGTTTCATTACCCAACTAGGAAACCTCACCAGTGCTAAAAGGGGGTGAGGTTTGCTCTCTTTTTATATACAGGTGGTTTGCCCTGCCAGTGTTGGTGGGTGTGTTATTATTGGTTCCTTGATTAGGTTCTTGTTTACTGTTTGTTTGTCTGAATTGGTAGTTCTTTGATTAAGATATTGTTGATTGTTGGTAGTTCTTTGATTAAGATATTGTTGATTGTTGGCCTAATATTAATCTTGGTGTTACTCTACTTATCTGGGAGTTGATTACTGGTGAGGAGACATTTTGATCCTTTTGTTTCTTTTTTAGCTTTGGTTGTCTCTTTTGAATGGTATGTAGATGTTGTTCAACTTAATATGCCTGTTGATGGCTGATTTGTCTGAGTGCCAGGCTTTCAGGAATTCTCTAGTGTATTTGGACTTAACTTGGTTTAGGATGATCAGAATTTCCCAGCTGAAACTATGGTGAAATCTGTCCATGAGTTGTGCAATTAATTAAATTGTTTTAAACAACCAAGCAACGAAGCCTACCAAGTTTAAACTAGCTAGGTTTTGCATCTTGTCACGTGTCTTGCTATTTACGTACATACACATGCTAAAAATGCTTCCAGGGCAAACATAGCATCATTTTTGTGCAGTAAGAAATATTTTCTTTTTCAATTAAGCTCTGTCTCTTGAGGAAGGGGGGTTAACTGCGTGGAGCCCCACAGTAACTTCTGCTGGAGACCTTCCTATTTACGGCTTCCCTCTGGTTTCTTCCCCCTCCTCTTCTGCCTTCTCTTTTTTTCAATCCAAGGGAAGAATGACATGCCTGAGATCTGGATATGCTATTAAAAACTCAGGAGGAAACAGTCAATGGTAGCCAAAGGGGGAAGCATGAAACTGGCAGGGAGAAAGAAAAAGCCATTTTCTGATGGCAGAGAAAATGACAAATGTGAATTCTATACCCCATTCGGAAACACTTTTGCAAACAGAAGAAAATAAATTGCAGTTGCCTGAGTTCTAAATGCAGCCAGATTCTGGTATCTATCTTTTCACACTTCTGTAAACTTGCAGACTCTTAAAAAGCCCACTACTTCCACATGTTTCAAAACAGGCAGTCCAGAGATTCTCAGAGGATATTGTGGCTCTGCATTTTTTTAAGTGCATTGGGAGATGAATAAGTAAAGAAGCAGGTCCTATATATAAACATCACTGCAGTTGGAACATAATGGTTCCTTGGAGTTGACTGCTTCAAAGCTTTTTTTAAATTTCTGCGATGCTATTAAGCTCACCTATCTAGAGATGTTATCTGGTGCTCAGCCAAAATGGCATTCTACCCAATACCATCCTATTTTCAGGTTGCAAAGTTGGAATTACTTTGTAATGTTGTGTAAAGATTTCTCTACCTTACCGAAAGGTAGCAATTCTGGCCTGGTTTTGGATGGGCTTTGAAGCAGGGTTGGGTTTGATTAATATTTTGACGAGAGGCCACCAGTTAATTACAGAGCTATGGACTAAATTTGGACCTCAAAATTATTCTAGAAGCAACCAGTGAAAACCCACTTCCATGCTATTCCCGAGACAATGACATGGCTGTGTCCATGTAATCAGCAGGAACTGAGCTTGACTCTCACATATGTCATCATTTTGAGTGGGATGCTTAACCTTTCAATTATATTCCCCCATTGTTAGTTTCTAACTACTTCCCACGACAATGAAACAGTGGGAAAGGATCAACAATGAAGCGATGACATTATGGTAAATCAGTGTGGGGAGACAACAGCCTTTCAGACATATTTTTAAACTTACAGGAGTCAAGGATAGCACAAGCTTCCATTTTCTTCAACACTTGAAAAGAGTTTTGAAACCAGGGAATTATTCAAGTAGGCCTCTGTACTATATAAGACAGTGTTTCTCAACCACGGCAACATGAATACGTGTGGACCTCAATTCCCCAAAATTCCCCAGCCAGCCATGGGGAATTTTC
>JANHZU010004337.1:39182-58407 GCA_032468055.1 Acrochordus granulatus
CGATCTGATATTACAAATACTGTACAAATACTGTATTATAGAATTGGTATTGTTTGATTCCTGATTAACTGAATTCACCTTAGGCAGAAGACCAGAGATCAGATTGTACAATCTTTGTAGTCCTTTCCAAGAAATTAATATGTTCCCTTTGTTTCACAAAAAGGACTAGTAGCAACACATTCATTAAAATAAATATGGTATCTTCTATGATCTACAGAAACTTAAATAGAGAAATCAGAAGTCTTTTCTTGAACTTTAGCTATTCAGTCAAGGGATTTTTGTTGAACAAGAGAACACTGACATTTTAAAAGAATGTTTGGAGTTTTTTTAGACTATTTTTCTAAAAAAATACAAAGATAGCATACAAAAAGCAAAAAAACACTAGCTACATTGTAAAACATTAAAACAATGATACACATGTAAAACAACATGGGCTGGAACTTACAGTATTTTTTAAAAATTAAATTAAACTTAGATCAGGATGTATTCTAAACAGAGGAAGAATCATTTTATTAATCATCTGCCTTGATGAAATTGTTTGTGCACGTATCCTCTGTGAGGTACTTTGCATTGGGTAGTATTTTAAAGCTAACAAAATATAAAGTGAATCCCTTGAAAATAAGTTTAGGGCTCCCTGGTCATCCTGCGCAAAGTGCATATTGTAAAGAATAAGCCCAAGATTAAAAAAAGATGTATTTTGGCACCCTGAAAAAGGGAGAAATCATTTTCACATAAGCTTTTAGAGATCACTTTCTGCTTCATTAGATGCAAGGCCAATGGCCTCTTGCTGCATAAATAATTTCAACCAGTTTTACATTTACTTTGCATTTCTATTAGGTTTGTGTGTGTACATGCAACTTCAAGTCAATGTTGACTCTTGGCAGCTTTATGGACTAGTCCCTACAGTTTTCTTGGCAGCATTTTTGAATGTGGTTTGCCATTACCTCCTTGCTAGGGCTGAGAGAGAGGGAGTGGTTCAAAGTCATTCAGTTGGCTTCATGCCTAAGATGGGACTAAAACTCACTGTCTCTTGGTTTCCAGCCTTATGCCTTAACTCCTACCCAAAACTGGCTTTCCTGATCCTCTTAGTGAAGTAAACAAAATGCTGCCTTTCAGTGGAAAGACACTTTTTCCCTGTAATGGTAAGTTCTAGGTGTACATGACATGAAGATAAAATTATAGAGTTTATACTTGAAACTTATGTCATAGGAATCTCTCTCTCTCTCTCTTTCTCTCCCCCCTCTCTATCTCTATGTCCTATCTGTGGCTAAGTATAGCATGAGCTTGAATCAGTTGCTGGGTTATAGTGCAGTGGGAAGACTGGTATATGGTAGCTTCCCATTGACCTAAATGGGAATTGTTTTACTTATATCACCAATTCTGGTATCTGGGCTCTCCAGCAGTGTTGGCAAGATGATGTCTCTGCTTTTTCATAGCTCTCCTGCCAAGGAACAAGAGTTGTTTAATTTCATGGCTGCAGTCACCATCTGCCACTGCTTTCATTTCTTCCCCTTCTATTTTATTTGCCAGGAAGTGATGGGACCAGTTGCCATGATCTTAGTTTTTTTAATGTTGAGTTTCAAGCCAACTTTTGCACTCTCCTCTTTCACCCTCATCAAGAGGCTCTTTAGCTCCTCTTCACTTTCTGCTATTAAGAGTTAGTATTGTCTGCATGTCTGAGGTTGTAGATACTTTTCTGGCAATCTTAATTCTGGCTCAAAATATTATAAGCTAGGCTTCAGCCATATGTGAACCAAGAACTAAGTACAAGATGGGTTTCGAAGAGGCAGAGGAACGAGAGATCAAATTTCTAACATTGACTGGATCATGGAGAAAGCAAGGAAGCTCTAGAAAAACACTGACTTCTGCTTCATTGACTACTCTAAACCCTTTGATTGTGTGGATATTGTAGAATTAGCCAGTCATTAGTCCTCTGTTCATCACATTAATCTCTTTCAGTCACTCCTTTCATCTCTCTTTCCTGCTACAATTTATGAAAGCAGAAAGGCATTTCCACCTCAGCAGAAGTACTTTCATTAGATTTTGGAATGGGGCATAGTCCATAAATCCTAGAGCTGATTGGAAAGCTGAATATGCAGAGATCACATTTAAAATGAAAGGCACTTTCTCTCTCGCCCCTCTGCATAATTTTCTCAGAACCTTTTCCACAATATTTGTGGCAGCAACCTTTCTTTCTCTCATACTCTCCTGAAGAAGCCATTTCCATAGTAGGATGGAGACGGCAGCGGTACGATTCTTCTGTTAATGGTGAATCTTTCTTTATGTGGAGCTGTTCACCTAATTTCTTTTCCCCAAAATAAACATATCAAGAATGTTATGAGGCTCTCCTGCACAGCTGTTCAGTTGTTTAACTTCTCCTTTAATTTTTGGACTTTGGGTATGGATGGATGTAGAGAAAAGAACCTACACACATGCTCTAACTTTGCTATTGTCTGCATCCTGCTTAACACAGAAATAACACAGTTACTGACTAAACTCCCCTAATGAATATGTGTAGAAATTTACCATGTGGATGATCCAAATGTAATTGGATCAATTTGGATTGGATTGAATTGGATGCCAACTTAAATGTTGGCATCTTTAAATTATTTTTAGACAAATGTTAGCAATTTTAGCCAAAGCTTACGTTTGTTTGTTGCCAGTCATTTAGCATTGTAACCATGTTGCATTCAAATACATCTTCACAATTATAAGGATAAGTGACTTTAAGTGAGTGTTGTTTCTAAAGTGTTAGAAAACCAGACTGTGAAACCTCTATCGAGCTGTAGAAACTTTAGATTTTTTCCCCTAATGACTGAATTAGAAAGCTGATTCTTTTTTGTCTTTTTTTTTGCTGATGCAATTTTTAATGGCAAATTTCAAAAATCAGTAAAATGCTTGAAACCTTGTTTTGATTTTTAAATAAAAATACATATATTTCCATCAAGCTGTTCTGATAAAAGAACTAAGTTCATAAATATGTGAGGTGGGGGTGAGAGCAATGCTACCGTCATTAAAAGCATACTGCATAATATTTTAATCCCCACTGAGATAGCATTCATATTATTACTTAGAGCTCAAAGCCTGGCAGGAAATTAAAATTTTCTCAAGGCTCTTGCATTCTCTTCAGTGCAGATAGAGCTGCTCTCAGTTTTAATGGGAATGGAAACTGCTTTGCTCGTTTATCAGGACTATAACACAAATTAGAAGCTGCTGGGTTGGAATATCTCTCTTTCATGAGACACCCTGAATGCTTAATATATTATAACATTTGCACTTAGATGGAGGGAAAATGCTGGACTTTGATTTTTTACTAAATGCTGTTTGTCATTTCAGGAGTTCCATCACTACTGTTTACATTGAGGTACTTCCTCCTAACAATCAAAGTCCACCCCGCTTCCCTCAGCAGATGTACAGTCTTGAGCTCAGTGAGGCCATGAGAATTGGTGCCATTTTGCTAAATTTGCAGGTACAGAATGCTTCAATGTAAGCATTTACAAAGCTCTTTCTGCTTATGGATATAAACTGAATTATAAATGTCTTCTGATTTTTCTTGGCCAACTTTGCATTGCAGCTTGTCAAACTCTCAACCATCTTAAACTTTCCCCATGGGAAAAGTTTATCATCTTAAAGTTTCCCCATGGGTTTGCCCATGGATATTGCTATATAGCCTGACTGAAGTCATGAGATGAAGAAGTACCCAAGAATTTAGTTTTGCTCTGATGAAACAGAAAGGCATTCCATAGTACAGATATCCAGGATTCTTTGGTTTCATATTACAGAATTCTATGGATCGGTTGCCTTTGCAAGGAAGCACATTCATCACTGCAGATCTCACTGAGAGACCCTGGCAAGATTTCTGGAGCCCAAAACTGCTGTTTTGCAGTATCTCTAATAACACCCATCCATCATAACTGACTGTGGCATAGAGATCTTTTGGATCTCTGTGGGAAAGCATTTAAACCAGTCAAGTATCTCTATAGATGAAGGGTCATGTTCTACATTGTTTTGTTTTGCATGCAGTAGTAAAATGTATGCTTTGTGTGTGAGACTTAAGGTTACATTTCTGGTATTTCCAAGAATGTCAGAATAAGTTGTATTTGACACATAGAAAGTCAAGGTAGTTGAAATTTTGCCTGAGAAAAGCACAGAAGCCCAACAAACGTTATGCTCATCTTGCAGCAGGGAACCTGCAGGGGCCAATTCTATGCACATCATTTGGTTTCAGTAATAGGTTTCCTGACAGAAAAAGAACTTCCGTCTCCTCAGGGTTGCAACCATTTATGGGCTGTTCCTACATCTGTACTTTTCAAAGCAGCCTTCTGGAAATAATTTCCAAATGCTAGAAGTATTTTAACATGAAAATAAATGGATTGGAAGGGGTTCACCTCTGTGAATTCTGTTTCTCTGGGTTTGTTAGCCTTTCAAAGCTATTGTGTTCAAAGTATGGATCACGACAACTGCTGGCAATCAGGCTTAGGAGGCAGGATATAAAGACATAGCCAGAAGGAGGGAACCAGTAGGTTCAGTCTGATTCTTCCTTTCTTTATATTTTTCAACTTTATGGATGCCTTCACTCAAGCACCAGTCAGTGATTTGCCGTCACATTTTAGGTGCATGATCTGGAGGCTCCAGAGACCATTCACAAAGAAACCTGAGGTCATGCATCTTGCAGGATGTATGATGAAGATTCATACCATGAAGATTTTCCCTAAAATAATCATCTCTGATATTTGCTGCTGGACAATATGTGGTATGAACAAGTGACTTACTGAAAGTGCTCCAGATACAGCTGAGCAAGAGAAAAGGCAAAGTTCTGGCAAAAAGCAGCCCAAAGACAGAGGAGTTAATATTAGTGTAGTTATGGGTGAAGAATTCAGAAATCCCAGCTGATATTTTTCCATTCTCCAGCATAATAAAAAGAAGTCAACTTTTCATGCCAAGCAAACTGATTTTTGCAGCAAATCTATCCCAATATATTAAGACTTCTGTATACATTCATAATGTTCAAGAAATATTTGAATCTGGTGATTTTAATGATGATGCACTTTGAAATTTGGCATAAAAGTGTTCTTTGTTTAGATTATTGGTTCTTATGGCTGATGTTACACTAAGCACATTTAGATTATTTTTACAAATACTGCAAGCAGGATCTGGCTAAAGTCGGTGATTTCAAAGCTTCATTCCTCTCACATTAAATTCAGAGAAACTTATTTTTGAGTAGACTAAGATTTCCATGCCAACTGTACTTTGATATGCTTCATTTTGACTGGAATATATTTTCTATTATTAAACAGGTACAGTTTTTTATTCTGTAGATCAATTAATGGGTATTACCTTATGAGCACTATTTTTTCAAAACATCTGTTGCTCTGTAGGAGTTCTATATTTCATATTTTAAGTGTACAAATAAGTGCATGATTTAAACATTGCTGTCAAGTTTATTTTGCTATTTTTTTAGAAAGTTGGTCATAAATATTCCTTTCTGCGTCATTCTGAAAATAATATGGAGAATATATTGCCTGTAAAAAATTTTTTTAATCATTTCATTGTTGACTCAGTCTTAAGTATGCAAATATTTTAATTTCATGGAATTCCAGTTGGCAATTATCATTCTTATCACAGCATATTTTCATGCAGCCAAAATGTAGGCACTCTCCAGAGGGGATAAACAACATAATGATCAGTCTGTTGAGAGTTAAAGCTGTCAAATATTAAACTACTATGGGCTAATTAGCATTTCAAATGTGTTGTCCATTACTAATGAGCTTTAAAAAATGTTTATAAAAAGAAATCAGACTCTAAAATGCTGCTTCTTTATTTTTATTTTTTTCTGAAGGCAACTGATCGGGAAGGAGATCCTATAAAATACATCATACAAAATGGAGACCCCCAACAAGTATTTAACCTTTCTCAAGTGTAAGTCAATTTTTTCTTTTGATTAACGATGAATGAACAAAATCAATTTTAATTCATCAGCTATTTTTTTTTCTCTTCCTTTCAATCATGTCCAATTCTTGGGGATTGCCTGGAGGAATCCCTGCAGTTTTCTTGGCAAGGTTTTTCAGAATTGGTTTGCTGAATCAGAAGAATCTATACTATCTTTGCCTTATAAAAAATTACAATGTAGTAATATATAGATGCAATTTTGCTGGACTTAACACTTTGAATCAACAAAATCACTTAACACTTTGAATCAACAAAATCACTTAATTTTATTGATTATTTATATCCTGCCTTTATTATTTTTTATAAACAACTCAAGGTAGAGAAAATGTCTAATATTCTTTTCTCCTTCTATTTTCTTCATAATAACAACCCTGTGGGGTGAGTTGGGCTGAGAGAGAGTGACTGGCCCAAGGTCACCCAGCTAGCTTTCATGGCTAAGGCAGGAATAGAACTTGCAACCTCCCAGTTTCTAGCTTGTTGCCTTAACCACTACACCAGGATGGATTTTGGAAAACGATAGAAGACTTCTATTTTCTATTAATCTGTTTTCTCTTTATATTATATTACTAGCAGTGCAAGCTTACTCAGTTTCTCAAAAGGAAGTACTCTTGAGAATTATTTTAATCTCCGTAATTGTAGGGATACAGCATGCATTTCCAACTTCTCAGCCCAATTTAAATAACAGATTGTGTGCAAATAAGTTTCCAATCGTAAGTACTCAGCTGTTCGAAGCTGAACTCTCTCATACTTAAAAGAAGCTTTGTAAACAGTGCTAAACTTTAAAATTGTACATATGAGACCATTTATTTATTTTAAATGTTTGATTGGATAAAAACCTACTGAGATGAAAACTTCCATTATGAGAACAACCTGGCATTAATCAGAAGCCTTTATAGATTTGCCAGGTTTTCTGCTAATGACAGTGACTTTTTTTTAAACTCTGGTCTGAAAACTGAAATGTTAATTTTATTTTTAAAATAAAATAAATTCTTATAATTTTAATAAGAAAGATCTTTTGGGACTATTGTTTGATTACAAATCCAAATATTCCAAACGTTACTACAGAGAAAATATTTTGCTTTCCTCCTAAATTAATGTCACATTAAAGATATGCCATAGTAAACTGAAAGGTTCATGAAATAGTGAAAAATAATTTTCCGTTTAGAATCTGTCATTTGTGAAGCTATTAATTGTCTGAATATTAATTAAAATAATTAAGGGAGGTTGTAAAAATTCAGAAAAGAGTAAGTTAGAAGCTTATGATTATGCTCTTGGAATTCAACATTTGTACTAAAATAAAAAAGGACAAGCTAGAATATGTAGTAGCAGGATAAAGACTAAAACGGAGGACGATGTGGTAATTTTTTATAAAGCTCATATTATAAATTTGTTAATGCAGAACAAGGTTTCTTTATGTGATTTTCTTTCTGAATAGGAAACAAAATATCAAAGACTGAAAATACTAATTCTTATGGAAAATAGTTGGATATTTAAGAACTGGCATACATACAATTTTGAAACCCAAATACAACATATTTTTTGCATTTATTGTTGAAATGTACTATTATGGATTGGGATGCATATTTAGAAACTAATATCATTTTAAGTAATGCATACTAGAAATAATGAATATGAGACACTAAATGCATTTTCTCCCCACTTCTCAGGGATAGAAAATTCTAGGGTGGTGGAGTCACATTTCATAAAATAGGAAAAGAAACAAAATAATTCTGAGATTTAGCTACTCTGATTGTTGAAGTGAAGCTGACCTGATCGATTTTGGCTAAAATTCATAGTTCTACACTTTAGCAAGGCTGCTTACAGGCAGATTCAGCAACAATTCACTCTTTCATTACACAAAGGCCAAACCTGATGGGACCTACCACTTCAGATAGCTCTTATTAAATCAATGGTAACTGTTCAGTTTATGTAACATTTTTAATGTTTCCTACAGATAAGGTTTAGTAAAATGGAAAATCATAGAGTACAACTCCATGTCATGATGTGCAGTACAAAGAAGTGGTAACTTCATTCTTAGCTTTTTGTGAAGCCGTTCTAAATCATGAATTCATCCAGTATGCTTGGTTGTGCCCAATAATTATGGTGCTATATATAGTCCAATTATTCTTTAAAAAAGTATTTAGCTTATTCACAGTGCAACAAAGATGCCTGCAACCATTCTGATTCCCTGCATCATCAAATGTTAATGAAGAAATGTACTTCCCTTGAAACTCTCTTTGTTCTGTTATATCCCCAGTACAGAATTTTGTTCAGACCAAACAGAAAATAGTAAAATGTTCTGAGAATGCAGTATAGAGACCGCTCCATCATCAAAAACAAAACTAAGTTGGCAGGTGACTTTCTTTCAGAAATCCCCCAAACATCATTAGAATGTTCTATGAAAACAGATACTCTGTGAATAGTAAAGAGGACAATGTCCTGGCAGATCAGGAACCCAGAAAGACATTGACTGGACTCATAGAGTAGTGAACCACAGGTTTTTCTTTTCCTTGTGACTCAAGTTAAGTGCAATCCAACCAAGCATTTCCTGATCGTTTTTAAAAAGCTCCTGACCCTTACTAAAATCTGAGACTCTTATGTGACTGAAAAATTATATGTACTACAGGTAAAAGGTAAAGTTTTCCCCTGACTCTAGGGGGCAGTACTCATCTCCGTATCAGAGCTGAAGAGCTGGTGTTGTCCAAAGATGCTTCTGTGGTCATGTGGCTGGTGTGCCTATACACATGGAATGCTGTTACCTTCCCACCAATTTAGGTGGTACCTATTTATCTACTTGCATTTTTAGATGCTTTCGAACTGATAGATTGGGAGGAGCTGGAGCATGTAACAGGAACTCACCCCATTACATGATGGCATTTGGATCTTGAACTGCCAAACTACCCACCTTCTGGCTGACAAGCCCAGCATCTTAACTGCTAGAAGAAGCTTATCCGCTGATCTCAGAAAAGTCAATTCTTTCCAAAACCCCCAAGCCTGCTTCCTTGCTATTATATGAGGATGAGAAAAAAAGAGTAGTCGAAATGGAGAATCTGCAGGGACCAGATAGAAAGGAGCATATCTGCCCTAGCTTGAAGTAGCATCAATCACCCTCTATAGGTCATCTGACTGCCACTACTAGCAAATTTAGAAAATGCTACTAATTTCAGAAATCTGAAAATTCTTGTTGGTTATTGGCAGAATGCTATTTTAGTACCATTGCAGTTAATTGTACCTTAGAGCAGCCTCGCCCAAGGGTTGGGAACAAGATGTAAGCAACATCATGGAACATGACAGAGGATCTTTGGATATTGCTTACATGCAAGTGGAGAAATGCCTTTAGGTTCTCAGTTGTGGCTAGTTAAGTGCTCAGTCTACATTTCTATACAGTTAATATAGCCTATTATTTCATGCATTTTGCTTTCCAAGGACCTGAGCACCTTTGTTCTGCTAAAGCATATACTGTATAGGCTTCATCCACTCATTTGAGATTATCATCCTTAGCTTGGAAAGGACCAAGATAAAAGTGGAACATTTGAATAATAGATGTAAAAATACCATTCTAAAGTCCTTCTTCTCCATAATGCATTCACAGGAACCTCTACATCAATTCTTCACTGGCTCAGTTAAATTATTCTCCTATGCTATAATGGAAGGGATAAAGAAATCCTCATGTTTGCAGTGCAGCACAGGGTATCGAATATAGTAGTTGGTTAGCAGAGATCTTTTCAACTAGCTTCATTATAAATGTAGCATTGCAATCAATTTGATGCATTATTATTCAGAAATTCTATTAAATTCACCAGGATTACTCATATGTATATGTGCATATGAATGGTGCTTCTAGTATACAACTGATTGTTCAATTTCTGGTTGATTTCAGTATAGATACACAGAGAAAGAGAGAGATGTATTAATTCCTTCAGTAATCTTCAGGATATATATATATATATAGAGAGAGAGAGAGAGAGAGAGAGGTATTAATTTCTTCAGTAACCTTCTCTTTTTATTAAAGCTGTCTAGCCACATAGAAGCCAATTTCCAAATATCCCAACCAATCTGTGTGAATCATGCTTTGTTACTCCATTCAGTTTCATTTTAATGAATGAGTTTGATTTTAATCATACTAATTTTGGGAGAGGGATTCTTTACTATTGTATTGGGAAAAAAGATGTGGGATATAAATTTAATAATTATATTCAACATTCATTATTACAACCTGCTTCTTTTTTCATTTGATATTTATCACCATTTGTTCCTTTCTCTTCTTTTTCATTTGATGTCAAACAGGTAAATACTGTAGATGAAAAAAACAGCAACTATGTTTTCTGATAAACACCTATCTCCCCTGGCAACCAGTATTATGTTTACTTGATATATCTCAGATGTTTTGAGATGGTTATTACTTCTGTTTTGTTTTCTAAGATAGCATTGAACAACATAATGTCATGGTCATTTTGCATAAATAAATGTAAAAGTAGCTCTGAGACTGCACAAGTTCTGAGTTTGTTTCATGTTCTTGGATATTAATCCAAAAAATCCATTTATCCCTACTCTCCTCCCCTCTTTTATACTCATCTGAATTAGAAAGGTGTCTCCCTTAGTTTTTGAATTAAGTCATGATTTCTCTTGTTGCTTTGGTAATGGATCTGGCCTATCTCTGTTAAGATCCTCTTCCCTACCCTCTACTTCATCTCAATTTTTAATTTAGTTCAACATAAACCATTTCTCTTTATTAATATACCATTACATATTCCAAATAAAGGGTAGAGAATATCTGGTTTCTACACATTATTGAAGCATAGCTCTTTCCATTGCATGTATTGGCTGAAAATGTTGGAAACTGCATTTCAGCAAGACCTAGAGATATGTAAGTTCCTTGCACCTATTTTAAACAAATTTAATAAAATAAATTCAGTTTCTTCTTGAGTGATATCCAGAAATTCTTAGCTTTAACTGTACTTATTTATTCTTAGAAGGCAAAAGTACTTGGTGGGAAAAAGAGAAGACTCAGAGGGTAGATGAGAATAGGAGCATATAATATAATTTACTTAAGGTATGCCATTTCTCATCCAGGTCTTCTAGGGGAGTTCACAAAATTAAGCATAAGAACTGAACTAAAACCTAACTGCCCTTATAACAAAGACAAAATCCAGGGGCAGGGGAAGACCTACAGCTTAAACAGCTTGACACATTCTTCCCAAAAGTAGGGATGTCCACAGCAAGAGCACTGTAATGGAGAAGATCTTGTGCAACACAAAGAAAAAAAAATCACACACAGCCATTATTTATGGGCAACAATCCCAATAAGAGAATCTTTCAAAGATTTCAGGGCCAAGCTGGTAGCAGATTTCTTTAAATCTGTAATTTTATTACGAATGCATTAAAATAATCTGATTTTTAGGGGAGTGACAGGATTGTATTAATGCTTGAACTGTCAGTATAATGATGTAACTCAACATCTTTAAATCCTAAACTGTACATATATACAAAATTATTAAATTTCAGAAGCCAGTCTTAAGCAACAGAAACATCATCCCCCAAAGTCAATTTTAAAAGAGAAATGTTTGCTAATGCAAATCAAACCCACTGCATGTAAATATGCTTGTCTCTTCAGGAACAATACTTGGTTGTAATGAACACATTTGTTTTATTGCTAGATCTGGGCTGCTAGCCTTAGGAAAACCTTTAGACAGAGAAAGCACCGATCGCTACATTTTGATTGTTACAGCCTCAGATGGTCGACCAGATGGGGTAAGTTTCTCGCAGAAATATAAAAGTGTTTCTTACCTGGGAGGAAAGAAGTAGGAAGCTAAAAACAGTGCAACCAATCTTTTTGATATATTTTTTTTATTGCTCTTAATATTTCTAATACATAGCGATGCCTTTTCAGGTTCAAAACATTTCGGACAATGCCTGTGAAGCTGCCACCCAAGTGGTTTGTGCCATATCCATTTCAAACTTCACATGTTGTCAAGGGGATCCCCAAGGACTGATCCAACACAATATGGGAATCCATAGCCTGAGCTACGCATTTTGACGTATAAAAACCTTTTATCAGATTCTGTCCAAAGAACTTCCATATGGGCAATAGGGCATGGCCAGAGTTTCTTTTCTTTTTTTTCAGACACTTGGGAAGAAAATTTGAAATGATGTGTGACAAGTAATAATGAAAATAACATTGAAGGTTTTTCACTACTTCTCAGGAAAAAAGTTCACAACTCAGAGTAGCTGTTGGAGAATTGGGATGCTTATTGCATTTATGAATCTATAGCAATCAAGGACATTCAGATCTCTAGTTACAAGGTTGATCTCTTTCAGATAAGCTGGTTATTAACTACTTCAAAGAATGCATACAATTTGCATGGTATAAACCATGATATTTTTTCCTTTGGAGCACAGGCAGTCCTACTCTACATTTTAGCACTGCCCACCCCTACAATATATAGTAAATTTGATAACTGAGACTTCTAATGTCACATTTAATCATATTTATACTGCTGAAATAAACAATGGGAATGTTTTCCAGTGATAGGTTGTAAATAGCCCTGGGATCAGTGTGTTTGATAAATTGTGTATTCTCATAAAGTATAGATCATGTGCCTAGTTAAGATAAAAATAGATCTTGGGAAATGAAAGCCTCCTTTAGAGGGTCTTTCATCTTTATCTTAATATCTAGACAGGTTCCTACAAGCATAGTGTCTTAAACTTCTTAAAACATAAAATCAGCATCTTTGATGGTCCTCTAACAACAGCTGGCATATAGATCTTTTAAAAGGGTATACACTCTGACTATCAAGCATTGGTAATCAGCTTTGCAGATACATTGTGCACTACTTTCAGCTTCCAGATACTCTTCAAGGACAGTCTAATGAGGAGGATGGTGCAGTAGTCAAGTAACAGGACACATAAATGGTGCCAAATCCCTCTGATTCAGGAAAGGCTGTAGCTGATGCACTAAACGTAATTCACCAGTCACTCTTTGCCTTTGTTGCCATGAATCCAAAGAAACCTGTGGCCAGTCTTACAAGGTAGTTCAAACAGAAAGCATGCCCAAATGAATTAAAAATAGTTCTTGGGTTAAGACTACTTGTTCATATATATTGCTATGATGGCACTGGATGAGGGGGATATATGACCAGCCCACGAAGTCGTGGCAGTCACAGCATCTTCGTGCTCATATGATTGTGATTTGGCTGCTTGGCAATTGGCTTGCAACTGTGATGGACATAGCATTCCATATGATTGCCATTTACAACCTTCCCTGCCAATTTTCCACAAACAAAGTCAATGGGATTACAAGTCACTCCCTCTCTCACTGCTTTTTCACTCACCCATGGCACCTTCCCACCACCCTTGCTCTGTAGTATCTACCTGCATCTTTCCACCTGCTCTCCTTTCTCTCTCTCTCTCTCAGCTTCTCATACACATACACAAACACACATGCATATAAATTTTCCATTTCTCTTTCCAGACCCATGTAGAGATAGACACCCAACATGTACAAATAGAGGAATATGGACAGGTGGAGACAAATATTAGAAATGGAACTGATGGTAGCTGAGAAATTAATGCAATATGGGAAGGAGGAAATGGGTAAGGAGGAGCAGAGCTGAGTCAATGGAATGGGAATAAAGAAAGGAATAGAAGACTGACTACAAGGGGCAATTGGGGGACACGTGAGAGCAAGCTATTGTCAAAGACTGTATTATGCTACTTTTTTGCCCCTGTGCTGCAGACATATATTTTACTTTTTTCTGTATTTAAACTCTATGTAAGACAATATCAAAAAATTTTTTTCCAGTGGCCTGAAAGTCATCACTTGGTATAGGATTATGAAATAATGAGCTCCTGGCATAATTTTATCAAAATTTTGACATTTCTTCATGGAAATGTCAAAATTCTATTCTCTATCCCAATGAGGCCCAATTTATTGACTCCCAAGGGCCCCTATGACAATGTGTAGATGACCATAATATTAATCAGAAAGCTAAGGATAGAAAGCCCTGAACCTATAACACCTACTTGGAGATTCTGAGAGCATTACCTGTCTCGTACATAGTGCAGTATTTTTCTAATGAATATGTCATTACTGAAGGAGAAAATCTCCATGAAATGCACGCTCCACTTATTAGCTCTTCAGGAATTAGTTCGTTTTCATTCATTTAATGAAATATTTGGTATGTGGGGGGTGGAAATACTTTACAGAATCTGAAGCTGCGTTTTTCTACATCAGCAAGAATACAATAAGCGATGGAATGGAATTCCTGCTTCACTTGTTTCAGTCTGGTTAGTTAACTATCACTCTGGCTGTATTAAAAGGACTAATCTACTGTAGTTTTTCATTAAGAAGATGTATACTCTACTGCGTGTCACGTAATCCTGGAACTTCACTTTTTGGCAGTATACCAGGGCCTCTAGTGAGTGTCTTTGTTGACAACTCCCCCTCACCAGTCAATATATTGAGTTATCAGCCACAAATAGACATTTTTTTAAAACACATGCAACTTATCTTATTACATATAATAAATTGCATGCAGTTGCTAATGCAGTGACTGGGTTTTTTACATTGTATATTGTAGGTTATTGTTAAATTACCAGGAAAAAGATTAGGACACGCAGAGCAGTTTTAACCAAGTTTGTGGCACTTTCATGTGTGATTGTCAGTAAGTCTGTTTTTTCCGTCCTTTCTATGAGGATTCATGCGGGAGGGAGGGAAGAATAATTTGGAATCCATATTAATTTAGGAATGAAAAGATTGTTAAGTATTTTATCTGAGAATTTATTCTCTTCTTTGTTCATATTTTCTATAGATATTAGTCATCTGAAGCAGCTAGCATGCATATTTCATGCCGCACATCTTGAGATACACTGACGTTGCCCTGGGAGCAATGGGATCTCATGATGTGTCATTACTCTCAGTGAGATTAAGAACACTGTATTTTAAATAATATTTTATCCCATAGCTTCAGGAAGAAAATATTTCTTCCTCATACAATCTACTTGAAATGGTCAGTTGCTCTCAGCAGGAACTGCAGACATATTTTCAATCTAATGCTTAGAAATCAAATATTCTAACTCCTTTGGGCATCTGGAGGTTGGAAAGAACAGAGAAAGTCACTCTTACTGTAGCATCCAGCAGAAGTGTGAATTCCAGAAAAATAAATCTCACCGAATAATCCAGTTGTGAAGCTTTCAGTAAGAGTAAGTCAATCTTGGATTAATATTTTAGACAGATTGGTTATTTGTAGTGTGACATCATTTATAATGTTTGACACTAGATGAAGACACAGATAGAAAACAATCGAAGCCTTTTATCTCTGGAGCATTAGAAAGGGGAGGTCAAGAAAGTGAAGATGGCAGCCACAACCAGGTGACAGAAGCCCTCCTAATTTTCTAAATCATTATGAATGGGGTATGATGGCCGAGCACTTAAGATGCTGGGCTTGTTGGCTGGAAGGTCAGCAGCTCAGCAGTTTGAGACCAAGCACCACCATGTAATGAGTGAGCTCCCTCTACTCTCCCCAGGTCCTGCCAAATTAGCAGTTAGAAAGCATGTAAAAATGCAAATACATAAATAGGTATCACCTTCGGTGGAAAAGGTAACAATGTTCTGTGTGCCTCGGCATATAGTCATGTTGGCCACATGACCAGTGAAGCGTCTCCCTCCCTTGGACACATGTAGAAAAATGGATGGGCATGCACCTCATGGTTGTGGCTGTCTTTTTGATTATTTTGACTGCATCTGATGGTATAAATCACAATATCATGCTTGTCTGATAGATGGGGAATACAAAGAGGCCTGTCCGAGAATTTTTGTTTGTTTGTTAAATTGCTCTTATTTCAGGAGATGAGAGAGAAATTAAAAAAAAAAATCAGTCTCTGTTCTAAATTTCCCCCACTTTGGAAATATGACGGAAGGTGAAGAAGTAACCTCTGCCTCTCCTAGCATGCATCTTATTCCCTCTTCCCAAGACCAAATTCCAATATTAGGGATCAAAAACAACTTCAAAGATTGTCCTAGGGAACAGAGAGGATTTTCCAATATCAGATTTTCTGTAGAACTCTTTTCCTGAAGCTATAGTGGAAAATTGGATTAGCCTCAGATTAAAGCTTTCAATTTTATAAAGTAGAGACGCAGCTGTACACTTTCAGGGCCTGAATCCCTCTTCCTTCATTGACTTATTTAGATATTTTGCTGTTCTTACAAGAACGTTTCATCTTTCTCTCTCTCTCTCTCTTTCTTTCTCTCTCTCTTTCTGTATATATATATATATATATATATATGCTGTACATACACATATATATTATCCCTGCTTAGTTCAATGCCTGGCATCTAAGTAGATGTGATTTTCAATCTGTTTTGCCAACCTGTTTTTCAATCTTGTGTCTAGAAGAAAACACATCAAGTGTTTATAGCCTGAAGACATTTTTATCTGGCAAGTAAAGGACACACCCTGGAGGTAGCGCTACCAGAACTTTCGGACTATAATTGTATCAATTGGCTATTCTTAAATTTAGTTTTAATTAAATTGCTTGGAGCTCCAGAAACTCAAATGATGAATTGTGACACCCAATACTGGTAGTTCTTGACTGCCAACCACAACTGGGATGGAAATTTTGGTCACCAAAATGATGTGATTGTTAAACATCATGTGACCAGACCCAATTTAATGATAATTTTTACTGTGGTTCTTAAACAAACCATGTGGTCATTAAGCAAATTGCATAGTTGTTAAGCAAATCTGACTTCACCAATTGATTTTGCTTGTCAAAAGCCATCTGGGAAAGTTTCAAATCATGATCATGTAACCGCAAGATGCTTTAACCATCATAAATGGGAGCCAGTTGCCAATCACCAAAATTGCAATCATTGGGTGGTGCAATGGTTGTAGCTTTAAATATAGGTCATAAGTCACTTTTTCAGAGGCCGTCATAACTTTGAACAGTTGTTAAATAAATGGTCATAAGTCAAGGATTACCTGTACCATAGGATTAAAAATAAAAATAAATAGCTGAATCGAAATAATTATACGGCATAGTACAGTATCAACCTAGTGTACCACCAAGTTCAGGTAGATTAATTCTCAGTTTGTTCCCAAATTCTTTTCTGAGCACCCATGTCTTTGTGGCACTAGGAAGTCCCAAAGGGGTAGTCCAGATATTCAGGAGTGACCTGTTCTACAAGGGAAAGGGGAACACTGAGAAGCTTGGCATGGGGGTTTCTACAAATGGCATTCTGTCAGTGAAGACCCTTCAACAATCAAAGTAATTGGAGTTGAAAATACCAAAGGCTTTTTCCTGTTTGTCCATGATCCATTTTTTAATAATTTTTCTCATTGAAAAGAATCTTCATCCAGCAGTCTGCAGACAAGAGAGGCTAGGCAGAAGCAGCATTCAGTACAATACCTCTCATCTGACCTTTTATTTAATAAACCCTTCCCTAACTTTACCTATTGTGCTGAGCACGACAGCTTAGTTCAGATTAGGAATTGGCTACTTATCAAACAAGAACATATTATTTGTTCACTTTATATCAGTACAGACAGAGGGGTATCACTCTGTCCAAGAGATATGTCAAAAATATAACATTGGTGATTTAGTGGGGTTCACATTGTTTTGAGTAGCCATAATGGGTAGTGGAGTATAATGTAAATTTTGAGGAGCTTGCCTTTTTTCCTGGTTTTAGGAAAAGTGTTTTTTTGATTTTAAAACTACTGTATTTTAGGTCATATATTTCATTTTTAAAGAGTTTATTACCTGAAAATGATGGAAGGAAGAAAAGAGATTGGAATGGATTTAGGGATTCAGGTTTGTACAACAACAGAAGGTTGTTGCTACAAAATTTTGTCATTCGAAGGTAATGAAGAAAACTAATCTTAGTAGATTCTTTTTTCAGAAATCCACTATAGTCTGCATATGTCTGAAACAAGCCAAAAAACGATATTTGAAACTTATTTATGTTGTCTGGCAACTTAAAATTAGCTCATCCTTTTCTCATTTTTTCTGTTTTATATTCACTGCTTTAAGTTAAAAAAAAGCTAGATTGAAACATTTGTTTTTATACTGCAACCCAATATCCATTTTTCTCGGAGTAAGCCACAGTCAACCTAATGGAACTTATTTCTGAATTAACATAACACTATTATGATAACGCTATTAGTTTTAGTGTAAACTTTTTTTGTTTTACATGACTTCTAGAATTATTTGTGGGGATGGAGGGATTAAGCAGTCCAGTTTAGAGTAGATTCTTTAACTATTAGTAGGTGCCATGACTTAGTAAGAAATTATATTTTTGCAAAACAAAATAGAACAATACATAGCAGATGCCATAAAGAAATAATGCTAAATAAGGTTTGAAGATGGAGTATTAAATATTTGTCAGTTTAAGACATAACTTTATCAGCATGATAAAACTGTATGGATCATCACTTTATTTATTTATTTTTTTTACATAGACATCAACTGCTACAGTGAATGTGGTTGTAACAGATGTAAATGATAATGGGCCAGTCTTTGATCCTTTTCTTCCAAAAAATTTTACAGTACAAGAAGAAGAAATCAATGCATTTGTGGGTCAAGTGAGGGTAAGATACTCATAGTCTTCTACTATTAATGATCCTAATAATTTGAAATATTTTCTATTTCTTTAGAAATACATTGTTGGATGGGTAATACCAATATAAAATTCCTGTTCTTGATAGATGCTTAGAGAGTCCTTGTATGGTTTTAACTACTTTCATTTTCTCTGAAATTCAAAATAAACTTACAAATAACCCCATTCATCTCCACCTTCAGACAAAACTATAAAGAAACTATTGGAGATGGAAAATAAGGCTTGATAGAGAAATACTTGAAGTAAAATATGTGTATAATTTATATCAGCTAGCATTCAGCTCTTGGCTTTTTGCTACTGTTGGGATAGTCATTCCACGCTTCTTTGCAAACAGTTTTCAGTATTCATGGTTGATCATGGTGATATAATAAGATATCAGCTGGCTTTTTACTCTTTGAAAACATATTCCTCTTTGTTAATTAAGATTCTTTAGAGGCATCCCTCTAATTATAAGCTGAATAACATTGCTCACTTCCACCTTAAAATTCCATGCAGAGAGACTCTATCTGCTTGAGACATTCAAGGGTAAATGCAACCTCATAAAGAGATTAGCTTCGGGCTTCTTTTCCAGGAGTTACATAGTACAGAGGTAGCTTTTCTTTTCTCTCCCCTGCCAACTCCAGCATTTTCAAATGAAATTAATATGCAGTTAATTTGTATTCT
>JANHZU010004337.1:84886-100179 GCA_032468055.1 Acrochordus granulatus
CCTTGTTCTCCTTTTTACCAAATAAACAGTTTAATGGCTAACAGAAAATTTCAGCTCTTTTTTTTTGCACAAAGGGCTTCTTTGGCAGCTTTTTATCAAATAAAAGCAGTGATAAAGAACACCAGATTGAATTAAATTTACAGTATAAGGCTCTTCAGTAAATGGCACAAGAAGATCACTCAGTTTTAGAGATACAGATATTTTTATTTGCAAGCATGGTCAAACATCCAAGGAATTTGTCTGTCCATGCTTGGCACAGTAGCTCTTAGTGTAGTAACAATAAACAACAGTAAGATAATGTATAACAATGTTATTCTATAAATGTACAGTCAATAGAAAGAAGTGTTATAAAATCTGAAATTAATAAGTATGTATACACATTAGACAGAAATTCTGGGCTAATTAGAATTCACTGCTTCTGCTCTATCTTGTAGCATGATCATATAGCATGAGTTAAGTATTCATCTGAATGATGGCATGGGGGAAAAAGCTGCTCTTGTGTCTGATAATTTTGGTATGCAGTACCTTGTAGTGCCTAGCAGAGGGATCTGCAGATATCTTCTCCACCCTTTTCCTGACCCTCTCAATATGCAGGTCTTTTATGGAGGGCAGGTTAGTTGAAATTATCTTTTCTGCCATCTTGACTATATGTTGGAGTCTGTACCTGTCCTACGTGGTTCTTGCACCAAACCAGACAGTGATAGATGTGCAAAGGACAGACTCAATAATCTTTTTGTAGAACTGTATCAGCAGCTCTTGCGGCAGGTTGAACTTCTTTAGCTGACGTAGGAAGTACATCCTCTCATGTACTTTCTTAATAATGGTGCTGATGTTAGCTGCGCATTTTAAATCTTGGGAGATTATAAAGCCTAGAAATTTGAAGGACTGTTATTGATACTGTATTGCTGAGTATGGTAAGGGGGAATAAAATGGTAGGTCTGGTTCTAAAACTGTCATTTCTACAGTTTTGAGCGTATTCAGCTCTAGGTTGTTTTGACTGCAGTACGGGTCCAGCTGCTCAACTTCCCATCTGTATGCAGACTCGTCACCATCTTTGATGAGTCCAATAATTGCTGTGTCATCTGTAAACTTCAGAATTTTGACAGAAGGTCATTAAAATGCAGTCATTTGTGTAGAGGGAGAAAAGTAGTGGAGAAAGTACACATCCCTGAGGAGCATTGGTGCTGATTGTCCAAGTACTGGATGTAATTTTCCCTAGTTTCACCTTTTCCCTTGCTTCCTATCTGTCAGAAAGTTGGTTATCCACACACAAATATGGGCAGATACAATGAGCTGCGTCAGTTTGTGATGAAGGATTTTTGGGATGATAGTTTAAATGCTGAACTGAAGTCCACAAAATGGATCCATGCATAGGTCCTTGGGCAGTCCAGATGTTGCAGGATATATATGTAATATAGTGACACATTGACAGCATCATCTGCTGACTGTTTGCTCAAAGGCAAACTGCAGAGGATTCAGCAGTGGATCTGTGATGGTTTTCAGATGGATCAGCAACAGTTTTTCAAAAGTCTTCATGACTACTGATGTTAATGGTAACAACTAATGATGTTAATAAAATAATAATTGGTGAACACAGCTTGCATTCTGCAGATGTAAACTGAACAATCACTGGAGCAGTTTCATTCTGATGATAGTTCACATGGGTGAAAAGGACTTCTAGAATCTCTCCATCCATTATAAATGCAACTTGCTGTCTAGGGTAAAATGCTCCTGTCCATTCTTATGAATTGCTGATTTTAGTGGATTTGTGCCCATCCATTCTGTCTAGTAAAGGGGAACTTCAAATTTCTCATTTTCTATCTTAATAACCAAATCTCAGGCCTTGAAATCAAGTCTGAGAAATGTCCTCATCCCCACTATGAAAAAAAGGACTTTTTCCCTGAATTTGGGTAAAATGAGGTAATCCCTAGGACATCCCACTCATACCTTTGATGATACTGGGGGATTCCAGACTGGAAGAAGATATACTTGAGTGGCTTCCAGTGATTTCAGACATCCATGAAGGAACAGGGATAGCATTGTGATGAAAATTGGCAGCCAGACAGTGAATTCTAGCCAGTAAAGTCTTTTTGGAAAAAGAAGAGATTGTGAGGTCAACTCACATGCACTCCAGACAGCTGCTCCTCATGAATAAACTGCAGGAACCACATTTTTTGCAGTTGACTTGTGAGTTAAATAGCTGGGAATCAAGGGATTTCAACCAAGCTCAGAGTCATAATGTATCTTTAAGTTCACCAAGCCTAATTTCTTAATCACTTTTAGAAATTACTTCTTAATTGCTTTTTAACTATTAGGATCTTGGTTCTCAATTTTATAGCATTCACCAGGTGAACGTAATGCCCTCATAATTGGACTCAGCTGCAATGCAGGCTGCTTCAAGCACTCAGTTACTTCCTCCCCTGCAATTCTTCCTGGGATCTCTGCATCCTGTCAAAGTGTATAATTCTCAAGCAAGCAGCAAGACATTGAACTAACCAGCAAAGCTTAAGGCAAGATTGGAAACAGCTATGCATGCTCAGCAAGGATAGATTTAAGCCTCACAGAAATAGTTCTCACTTGCTTTGTGTTCCATGACTCTTGTTTGGGATCCAATTATTTATGACCCCAGTTTGTTAACTAAGACCTTATCTCTTCCTTGAAATCTTTGGCTTGACTTTGGACTGCTTGACTTGGAATCCACCTTCATCCAGTCAAGTTCTTATCTGCAATTAATTGTTTGTTTGTTTGTTTTTTGCCTATTACTCTGCTAACTCCAGTCAGGATCTGCAGAAAAAAGTCTTCCCTTTAAGACGGACTGATTTGAAAGTGATTTTCAAATTGATAGACTATGAGAATGATATGGCAAAAGATGCTACGTTGGATATACAAATGAAATAGACTGAACTCCTAATAAATTAAAAGAGATATACAAATAACAAACCAAAAGAGTGATTTGGATATCTTTCCTACACTGGATTTACAAAAGAGACTTGTTAAATTTTTGAAGGATTTTGTGAGAAGGGACAAAGAAAAAAATGAAAAGAAATAAAGTTCTAAGATATTATTTGAATAAATTAAAGATCAAGATAATTAAAAGTAAAAGGAAGGAATATAAAGCTGGTTATTTGATCAATGTTTAAAATATATTATTATATACAATAATCTTTAATGGAGTTTTATTGACCAAAACTGAACAATGAGACTTTAAGGATTTGTTTAGAAATAAGAGATGAGATATGAGAAGAAGAGATCATTTGTTGTATTATAAGAGAGAGTGAAAGTTATTAAAATTGATTATATTTGTTAAAATGAAGGGAGAAATAATTTCTTTATATATTTCTTTTCTTTTTCATTACTATATTCTTCTTTTCTTCACTTTCTTTTTTTAGTTTGCATTAGTTTTTATCTTTTAATTCTAATTTTAATAAAATTATTATTAAACAAAGTAAGATGATATACTTGAGACAAGCTTCTTCCCTGGATCGTTTATGTTTTTGTTATGCTTCTTGAGTTGGGTAGAGAAATGTTCTCCAGCTAGAAATTGCCTACATTTCCCCCCTCACCTGGTCAATCTTACTCTCAGGCAGAGAAAGGCAGCCCACTTCAGGCAGCAGATCTTGGATATCATGTACGGAGAACAAATGGCTAATTGTTTGATTTGTTATTATTGCAGTTTTACTGCCAAGGATGCTTTTGAGATTTTATACATAATGTGCCAAAATCACTTTATGCATCTTAACAGAGATGGGGATGAGTAAAGCACATTTGTTGTTATTCTTCAGCAGCAAAATGAACTTTCTCTGATTTGTGTTCTGTATCCTACTTTTGAAAACACATACATTCTTGCCATCTTTCTCAGCTAGCCATGATGGGAACTCATTGGAGACATCTGGAGAGCACCAGTCTTCAGGAGCTGGAACTCAAATAGCCTTACCAGTTCCCCTCTTGGAAACTAACCAACAAGAATTGCAAAATATCTGAAAATGCACCCCAGACCTAAATTTATGGGGATCAAATGGGAGATAGTTTTGCCCCATTAAGATTAATTATCCAGAGACATATCCTCAAAAAAATGCTTGGATGTATCAATTATGGGAAACTCATTAATTTCATTTTCAGTTTGCTCTAGAAAGACATCCCATGAATGCGTATCCTTTGTGGCAAGGCTGTCATTTTCTCTACTATTTGAAGTAGGCCTCCCTTTTTGTGCCCGTTCTGTACTGAATAGAACAGAAAGTGCCTGCCAGTTTATTCTCCAATAGATGGGACTGGACAGCTCCTTTCCAAAAAACTGCTGTAAAGGACATTAATATTCTAGGTGGGGGGAAAGGCCAACATCAAAAAGAAAGCCTTGAACTCTATACATTTGGCCCACCCTGTAACCTGGTTAACAGTGTAGCTAGCTAAGGAGGAGAAAAGAAAACTGTAAGCTTATTGCTATAGCCTTAGGGGTAGTTCCCTTTGATGAAATCATCATAGTGATGATTTTTAAAATTTTCAGCCAGTCCTGTACCGTATGTGTCTCATATATAACATTTAATTAAAATAAGCTTTAAAAAGTTGAAACTTAATGGAGGATCCCCACTGCCTGTACTGCATGTCTATAAGATCTAATTTTGAGCCTCAGAAAGCTAGGCAGCAAGAAAATGAATATTTGAAAAGATGTTTAAGGTTTAGTAGTCTGCAAATTAAGAAGAAATGGTAACAGCTTGGGCCACAATTCCTGATGGACAAACTCAAATATATTATTCTGTAGACTGAACTTTGGGCCACTAATGAGACACTAATCCAGCTGTTGTCCCAAATTGGTTCTCAGCTTGGTGTCAAAGCCAAAAGACAACCAAACACGAGGTGTGGATTTTAAAAATACTTTTATTGAGGCACCGCAACAAAAGGACTCCAGCTTTTTAAAAGGGGATGGAGCCCTGAGCAGAGATTTTCAGTGTCTTTTATACCAAAATGTAACATATATACTTTCCCAATTTCCCCTCTCCAATTATACTGTATACGCATAACATATAGCAATTATTGGTTATATGTGTCATACGTCCTAAAGTTTCTATGCTTCTTATGTAAATTTCAGCTGGTTGGGGTCTTTCTTTGTAAAGAGCTTCTTAGAAATTGCTGTCTTAGTCAGGTGTTTTGACAAGATAGCTTAGCTGGGTGGTTTGTCCACTTCCATCCAATGCCCTTTTAGTCACTCCTGTCACCTTCCACTGTAGTAATTACCTGTAGTAATTACCTGGGATCTGTGCTCCCACCTTTGAGCATCAGATGATTATTTAGGCATGAAAGCTATTGTATAAGCAAAGAAATGAAACACAGAAAACAGCTCGCTACCTTGTGGTTTTCAGGAAAGCATGTCAGAAAGAGAGAGAAAAAGGCTCTCCCCCCGAATCCCTTCACACTTTTATTAGTTAGCCAAAAGTTACAATATTACATCATTAAGAATGTGTGCGCTTGTGTACATCAAATAGTTTACAAAATCCTCCCCAACTATTCTCGGCTCTTTGATAAGAAAACTCTCCAGGTGTTGTTTTCAAGAAACGCGATGAGAAAGTCACTCCCATATAATTCTGAAGTCCAGATTAACTCTTATGATTCCCACAATTTCAATACCATCTGCTATAATTTCCTGTTAGTCTGCGGTGTAAATAGAGAGCCCATACTGCTGTAATTCTGTTTCTTGCTGGATGGTTACCACCGGTATACTCAGTGGAAACTGTCCTGAGGAGTATAGCAGTTATGCCAATAATGTTTTATAACTCAATTCAGTGAGAAAAAGCCAAGTAGTACATTAGCAAAACCCTGAATTCCTTGAATCTTCATAGTTATTACTTATCCCTTTAGCGTTTGCTTGGTGGGAAGAATGAGTTTAGTTCATTCATCATTTGTGTAGCACATATTTATCACCATTCGCTGAGATCCCAAATTAATTGACTTTGCTTGTCCATCCACCTGGGACAGATACTTTGAAGCTATAAAGCATTCTTTTTCATGCCTTTATAGATGATGAGTATTTTCACTTGAACATGTAAAGCTGCATTACTAACCGCATGAAGAATTTTAGAGTTTAATTTTCTACAATGAATTTAATTCACCTCATAAATAATCAGTAGTAATAATTCTGTTCTTTTTGGGGGGAGGGCAGGGTAATAGCTCCTTCTTCAAGCTTTGTACAAATAATTTTTCATTGAAAGAAAATAGCTGTAATTCTAAAACCATAATTTTATCCAATTTTGAAAAGCACAGTCCTTTCCAAATTACATCATGTTTAGCATTTCCAACACTTGTATGGGATTTTTCAAAGGTCATTTAACTATTTTTTTTAGAAATGTTAGATGAAAAGAAATTAAGAACAAAGTTTCATCTCACTAAAATTATGGGCTGTGTGTAAATGTTTCTATTTAAAAGAAGTATATTTGAATGTTCTCCTTGCTTGCCTCCTCATTGACTTAATTTTCTAGATATTGTGCTGCTTTTCTAAATACATCTTAGCAGGATTAATTGATATGATGTCTAAACTAAAGAAAAGATAATTGTGACAGCAAGCACAAAGGTCACAAGTAACCTGCAGACTAATTTCATGTGAATGTTTTGTTTGATTTCAAAGCCTTAAGTAAAAGATCAGTTTAGACTTCTTGCAAAAACTACTTATTTCCAACTTTCTACTGTCTAACTTTAAGATCAGTATCTAGATGTAAATATTTCCTTCCAAATTAAAACAAGTGTTCCCACATAATTTAAAGCATGTTAGGCCTATAATCAGCAGGGATGTTTGCACAGATAGTACCTTTATTTGTTTGTTTTATTATTTTTATTTATTTATGTAAAAGATTGTTCATGTTGTCCACACATTACAAATTTATTAAAGAAATATATTTGTGACTCGAGGCAATTTACAGAATGTTTTTTTAAAAATCTTTTAAAAAGATTTTTAAAATCTTTAAATCTTTATTTTATTTTTATCTTTAAAAAGATAAACCCATAATAGTCCAACAAAATCAAGCAGGAGCCATAATTTAAAGTTGCAAAATGGCTCCAAGTAATGTCCTGCTCAAAAACCAGGTAGAAAATCTCCAGAAGTGGATCCCATTGCCAGACAATGTTCAATGTTTCTTAGTCATGCTTCCTGATTTATCCTTTCGATGTGACTTGTTACTTAATCTTAACAACTGATTGCAGAACTCTGTTTGGACCTGTCACTTGTGAGTATGGGAGGAGAGAAAAACAAGAATGTAAAGATTTGGAGAGTGGGGGGAAAGCTTAAGAGTTGTCTAACAATGTTTTTGGTACACAATTTCTTCCACTGAGGGAATTATACATGGTGTAATGGATCTTCTGCACTATGGAATGTTTCAATTTATGCTTTGCTTGTACATTTTTAAACAAAGTAAGTCTTATAAAAGCATGTTACATCTCCAGCACTGTCTTATGTAAATCTCCAATATTGTTGTACCTGCAGTTTTCTACCACTCAGCCTACTGCTGCAATATACTGCTGTCAGCTTTTACAAAAATGCTGAGAAAAGGCAGTAAGCTAATGCTAATACACTGCATATAGCTAATTAAAAAAGAGGTGGAAAGGGGAAATTATTCTCCCATCCCACAGTTTTCTAAAATTTAATCTTCTGAAACCCACATAAACCAAGTCTTTCATATTCATGTGACCAACTTTGGAATTAATTCAGCCATTTTTTTTTCAAAAAGTCTCTGTTGTCTAAAGATTACAGCTACAAAAGCAGAGGAAGGCATCTCCCTAGCTTACTTCATTAATTCCAAACTTCAGTAATTTGATTACTGAATCAATTTAATTTATAGTTTGGACTCATACTTAATATATTAATCCTTAAAACAAAGCAGTTTTCTGAATTCTCATAATATGCTTAGCCATAAAAAACAAGATGTGATGTGGTAGGCACTGCCTTGAAAAGGGAAGGGAAAGGAAAGGAAGGAAAGAAAAAGGTCAGTACAACAGCAATAAAATGTCTAAAAAGATTTTTATATATGTTTAACTCCATCTAATTTTAAAGTTTCAATCAAAGATAGCCATGCTTAACTGTACTCATTTATACATAATCTATCTCTATAAAGAGGTCCTTTGTAAATCACAAGTAACAGTGGATCTTTAATCCACTGAATAATTAGGGGCATCAGAAAGCATTGTGGCCAAGTGGTTGCCTGGGCTTGTTGGCCAAAAGGTTGGCAGCTTGGCACTTAATGGGGTGAGCTCCCATTACTTGCTCCAGCTCCTGACAGCCTAGCAGTTCAAAAGCATGCAAAATACATAGGTACCACCTTTGATGGGAAAGACAAAAGTGTTCCATGTGCCTTGGCATATAGTCATGACTGCCACAAAAATGGAAGCATTTTTGGACATGCTGGTTCCCTTGGCCGTGAATCAGAGATGAGTACCACCCCTTAGAGTCAGCCACAACTGGCAGGGGAATCCTTTACCTTTTTTTTTTAAATTAGGGTCATACATTTACTTTCCATAGAAAATAATCCAAGATTAACACTAACCAGGGTTATTATGTTTTATGGAATGCAACTGTTGGTTTATGTCCCTAAAGATGCTATATGGGCTCAAGGTAAAGTTTATAGTGTGAAAAATATCCATGGAGACACTGAAAGACTATTATTCAAACCAAACTTGGAGCCAATAGAATTTATTTTCAAGGTGAACTGTTTAGCATTCCAGACTAAATATGTTTTGAATGTAATCTTTCTGGAGAGACGTGTTGTGTTTCGTTGCTATTTCAAAGACTTCAGAAAGGATGAGAAAAACATTTTATGTTGCTAACGCTACAATTTGCTTCTGTGCCAGTTTTATGAATTAAGATTTGTCTCAGCTCCAAAATGTGCCTTCAATACAATATTATTCATCTTTTAGGCTTTCTAAGTGGTGCTGTATTTATATTTATCTTGTTGTTATTGATCTGTTTACAATGAAAAAGTAAGCATAACCATTCTATAGACATGGTATTCTATATCACTGGAGAATCTCGTTTTTCTTTTTGGCATTTCAACTTAAAGCCCCTTTTCAGAACACAAAGGAGTTGCAGAACATTGCGCAAATGTTTAGGTGTTCTGGGTTTTCCACCTTTTCATTGAAAACAATCAAAACAAAATAAAGAAACATAGTAATATTTGACAACCCTGACTAGTTTTTTTTTTCCTTCTGTTTTTTTTTCCATATATGTTGAATATATGCTGTAGACATATAGAAAAACACACTTATTCAAAATTTATTTTTGTTAGTGTTTGTGTCCCTAAAGGTGCTCTATGGGCTCAAAAGATAGATAGGTGTTTTTATCTTGTTTTATTCTTCAGATAATTTCTCTTACAATAGGATATACATTACACATCTCCACGTTATTTTTTATTCCTAGATCCTGTCTAGGAGTAGATTTTTTAAATCCTAGCTCTGCTGTATCTTATCTGTTCCCAGACAACATGTGCTATAGTTATTTTTGTACCCAGAAGATAGAAATCTGATGTTTGGACCTCTGGTTGAATGGTTCAAATGGATCTGTGGTGTTGGAGATTCAAATAGATTATTTTCTTTTGCGGCTACTTTCACCTTGGTGCTATGTACCCATGTGCATCTCTTAAGTGCCCTGCACCTTGGGCCTTTTAAGTGCCTGATCAACTAACATTCTGGATCTCTCTTGTGAAATGCCAGTATTCTACGGAGAGATTAGCAGCACTCTGAACTTTTAGTGAAAGCTCAGCATCCTCTAACATTGCCAGCCATTGTTGCCATTCTAATGTCATTTTTTTGTTACCACTTCTCTCTTCTCTTTCTGTCTTTAAGGTTTCAGATTAAGATTTTCCTCTTTCTTCCCATATTCCATGATATTCAGCAATAGATGAGCTCTTTTAAAGGGCCAGTTTATCTGGTCGTAAATAGGGGAGCCTTTAAAGGTAAATGGGAGAGAAAGATGTAGCCATTTCTACTGTCTGATATTCTTCATAGAGGGGAATCAGCTGAACTTTTTTTAAAGCACACTGAAAATTTGGAAGAGATGATAAAAAAAACAAGTAATTTAAAAAGTTTCTGCTGAAGTTATGGATCATTCTGAATCTTCATATTCAGAGACTGAAGAGCTTGACCAGATTAGCTTGTATTAGAAGAATTAACTAAAACAGTACAACTGAGGAAAAGCAGGTGCAAGCTGAGTCAATTGACCAAGAGTTTGAGTTAAGTAAGCTCCTGAATGTCTATGTATATTCTCTTTAATCCAGGTGATATCTTGCAGCAAAATTGCAAAACAACAATAACAACAACTTGCACAACAAATTTTAAAAAGGCAACTGGACTTTTTATTTTGATATGTTACAGAAAAATGTTTCAACTCCAATCCAAGAGTCTTCTTCAGTCTCATATAAAAGAAAAAGAAAAATGATATGGAAAAAATGAACACATTTCTCAAAAGTGGGGAAGAAACTGTGAAGCCTAATACCCTGGTCTCGTGTAACAAGCTGAAAAGATAGGACATTGGCAATAAAGAGAATGTTTCCAAGGTTTCAGTTTAATCACTTCTCCTCTAGCCAAAAATGTGTGCCAAAGTGTGGTTGTAAATGGGAGGAGGGGAATTTATATTGAAATTATATCCCTCCCCCCTTGTTAATTGAAAGGTTTTAATTGAATTGAAGGACTTTTCATATCATTTTGATTATTCTTCCTAAGTGAAATTGACTATTCTTCCTAAATGAAAGAGTTGTCTCTGAGGTTCCTTTGCAAAACTAAGCTCTTGTTCCTGTTTTCTATGCAGATACATTAACACAGTAATGTGCATTGTGCTACTTCAGTGAGTATTTATGACTGCAATAAATTCTTTGTCTTTGCAGTGGTAACTGGCTATATATATGTATAATTAGTAGCACAGAATTCTGGATTTCAAGTGAATAATTGTGTTTACAAAGCAAGAGTTATAACCATTGTGCTATTATAGCACTTGTTGTGACAGTAAGTTTAAAAGGCACTAGAAAGACACAGGGTAGTAGGAAAGGGTTTTTTTTTTTTTAAATTCACTTGTCCTATCACACTGTCAGTACATTTTTATGCTTTAACTTCTATGTATAAATTCAATTCATTTTGTATGTGTGTATGCAAGTCTGACAACCTAGCAGTTTACAGCATGCAAAATGCAAGTAGATAAATAGGTACAGTACCACCAACATTGGCAGGAAGATAACAGCATTCCATGTGCCTTGGCATATAGTCAAGCAAGCCACATGACCATGAAGCATCTTCGGACAACATTGGCTCCTTGGCTATGAAACAGCTGAGCACCACCCCCTAGAGTCTGACAAGACTGAAAGGGGAAACCTTTAACTATACATGTTTAGAAGTCCTTCCTGTAGGAAAGAAAATGGTCAGTTGCTACTTTTTCTGTAGAAAGTCTAGATGAATTGCTGCTTGCATAGTGCAGTATTCAGATGCTTTTTGAACCAAGTTCAATGAAAATTATTCCTGATGGAAAAGATAATACAGCTGTATCCTTGCCAAGCAATGAGAAAGAGAAGTCCAGGGAAATGCAGGTTTGAAAGGGTCTACACATTGATGTAAGCTTTCTGTAACCATCTGAGTAATTAATCAGAAAGCACTTAAGAAAATTCAAACTTGCCTTATAACACAAATCACAGTGATTTGCTATCAGGAAAAGGTGAGCTCCAGGTTCCAGAAAATTCCATGAACCAGTCCAAATGTCAGTGTTAGAGTCTAATTGATAAGCAACAGTTATAAGATGCAAATCTGGAGTTGTTTTCCACAAAGGGCGAACAATATTGTTGTTTTCTCCACTCAGAAGACACACTGGTCATCCTTAGATACTGACATGATCTTTGGCTAAATTCTTTGTAAGAATCTGGCCCCTTAGTACCTGAATTGGATCACACTTGTTGAACTTACTCTGAAGTTGCAATTGGTGTCTACTTGTTGGCTTAATAGGTTGACAGCCCACCTGGTTTGCATCTTCAGTGTCTGACTTTTAAATTTCAGATGAGATTGAAACCAACTGCATCCTTCTAAAGCAAATTTATTTGAATTTTTCTATTTCAATAGCACTTGTACTCACAATTTGTAATAGCTTATGAAAAAGTTTTTTAAACTTTTTAATATTATTTTAATAATTTTTTTAATATTGTTCCCTTGGCTTTCTAAACTTCTGACCTTTGGTTTATAGTATATAAAGAAAACATCAACAGAAAAAAAATTATAATTGGGCTTATTATATCCAGATGAGTTTTATCAAAGATAGTTAAATATATTCAAAAATGTCTCTGCTTTGTCCCCGCTCATTACTCAAGTGGATAAATTCACAAAATCATGCATGCGATGGGCAATCTTATACTACAGATGGAAGGCAATTAGCTAAGGTAATTAATTTACCATTATCAGGTTGTTTCTGCTCTTAATTAGCTGTAAAAAGATTGATAAGGTGGGCATTGAATGTCTACACCCAAAGGAAGCCCATTAGAGAAGAAGGGGAGAAAATAAATGGAAGGAATGGAGAGCCACAAGAAAGAGTTTTTTTAAAAAAATACTGATTTTGCCTAATTCAGACCTAACATTTTTCCTAGGCAGGGTTTTCATGTGGGGCCTAGGAAATGTGCAACTGTTTGTCATAAATATGTCAGGGAATACATGTTAAGACTGCATACATTTCCTTAATCTCCCAGCCACCAAGGCACTGTACTGTATGCATGTCTTTGTGTATATGTTCTTTCTTTTCTGTTGTACAGCAAAGCTTCCAAATAACAAACCTAAAGTAGAATTCTTGTCTTGGTCTGACAGACAAACTTGTCTATAAAATAGTAGTGAGCTTCACCTTGCTTTAGTTGAATCTTCTCCATTTTACATAGAACCAAAATTCATAGAGTTGGAACATATCAGTTTGTAGGACCAATTGTCTCTGGTTATTTGTCTTCATCCCACCATATCCAGCAGAATGGACATGATCTGGGTCCCATCTGTTAAACACTGACAGCTGGTGGGGCCCAGGAAAAATACCTTCTGTATTGCAATACCTACCCTTTTGAATACCACTTTCCCTGAGATTTGTTAGCATTTTAGAAGTGTTTGAAGATCTAGTTGTTACTGTGGTCATGGGATCTGGAGGTTCAGTGAGTCTATCATTGTGAGTTTGTCTTTTTATTATTAGAGTTGGGTTTGTCTTGAGCCACCACTGCTTTCAATATTTTTCTGATTGGGTTTGGGTTGGTTTTAACCCTATGTACAACCCTAGAGGTTCAATTGCAATTGTGAGATGGGTGATTATATAAATAAATGTAATAAACTTTATCATTTTCATCATCTTGGAGGTCATCTAGTTCCTTATTTAGTATAGAAGCCATGACAGCATTTCTGGCAGATTACCATACTTTGTTTTTTTCTTCAGAGCATATGAATCTTTAGACTTTTTACTAAAGACAGATGACCATCCAGACTATATTTGAAGTCCTTCAATAAAAGAGAACTCACATATACAGTATTAACTTCTTCTACTAAGTGGCATTTTATAAAATTGGGAACTTTTTTCTGACATCTCGCTAGAATCGACTTCCTTATAGTTTTAACCCTTAACTCTAGTCGTGTCCTCTAGGGCAACAGAAAATAAATCTGATGTAACAACCTCCCTGATACTTGAAAATTGCTATTATATCTCCTGTCGGTCATGTTTTCTCTACACTGAATATACCTAATTCCTTTAACTGTCCATCAATAGATTCGGTTTCAGATCTCCTATCATTTTAGTAGATTTTTTTTAATTTTATCTCTCTCTTCCAAAATATCAGTTACCACTCCAATCTTCATATCATCTGAAAACTTTACAAGTGTCCCTCAATGCTGTGGTAAAACTAAAAACATCAGTATTCTTTTTTTAAGGAGGAAAAATAACTATTAGAAGAAATATGTCAAATTTTCTAAATGTTTTTCAAGCACTTAGGTATGACAGGTAAACTTTTTAGAAAGAAAGCAGAGAAATGCTAAGCAGCCATTTATCTTTCTCAAATACATTCCCTCCATAATGTGAATGTGTTAAAACTCTGTAAGGCTCTCAGGTGAAGAGACTTCAGAATTTGAAGTGGATGCTGAATTGGGGTCTTATTTTTTTTTCACATAATGAAACATCTGCAAAATTGATACAGTCCTCGCACCCATATTTGTTTGACAAATATTTTGTTTACTGAAAGAGACGTAAGAGTTTTCTGGCAATTTTCTCCTCCTGAGTACCAGGTTGGAGCACAGACAGTTGCAAATTCCGGAGAACAAGTAGTGGCAAATGGGCCTTTCAAGAGATGAATAACATAAATGGCCCAAAGACTGATTTTAAAAAAGAATTTGTGTGTTCATAATTTCATTCTAGATCTGAGAATCCTTTATTTATGTTTTGCAGGATATGAATGATTACACCCCAGTATTTTGCAAAGCTCTGTACAGGGGCATGGTTGCTCCCGATGCAGTCAAGGGCAGCATTATCACAACAGTTGAAGCAGAGGATCAGGACCCACCGGTAAGCAACGACAGGTTATCTTAATACTTTTCATGCAAGAAGAAATTATTTTAAAACCACAGAAATGGGTTTAATCCTTTACTATATTTCACAGCAGTCACGTCTATACTAGCCTATCTTAAAGCTGCACTTCAATTATTGTTTCCAAGATTGATGAACAACAGTGCAAATCTTTTTCCCACTATCATCACTTCCACATTCCCTGATCCAGGTTCTTTTTAGATGGAATAATTGCTGTTAGAAATCTTATTGGGCTTCAGCATGCAAATGAAGCAAGGATAAGCAAGAAACACGTTTCAATAACTAATCAGCTACTTCAAACAGCTCTGTAGTTCCAACAGGAAATAAATATTTTGAAAGGTTATTATTTCTGTGTTTTGCCACTTCTTTAAATCTTTCAGAATGAAATGTACATGCAAAAAAAGCCTAATTAAGCTCTTAAAAAAGAAGTGCAAGTTTTGACAATTGCATGTATTTTCTTCCCAACAATGTTCACTTTTCAAATACAGTGATGCCTCACAAGACGAGATTAATCTGTTCCAGAAGAACGCTCTTAGCGCGAAATTCTCGTAAAGCGAAACACATTCCCATAGAAAACAATGGAAAGTCAGATAAACCATTCCACGCCCCCAAAAATATTCAACCAAAAAATCATTTTCAATGGAATTTGAGGTAGAAGTGATTGTCCCTAACACCTGAAACAAGTAACCATGATTAACACACGATATAAAGCAGAAATAGAGCAAACGAACCAGCACTTACCGATCTGCTT
>JANHZU010004337.1:134562-151615 GCA_032468055.1 Acrochordus granulatus
CTGTTGCTTCTTGACCAGCATACAAGTTTCTCAGGAGACAGGTAAGGTGGTCTGGTACTCCCATCTCTTTTAGAATTATCCCACTTATAGTACATTCCTTATTTTGATTGTTCCCAGATATGTGACAGTGTTCATAAATGAGTCTCGATTATTAAACTTGCTCCCATAAAAAAATTAACTCAAATGTTTGGCTTTTCTTTCTGTATTTTGCTTGTGTCAAGTACTATAATTCCATTCCTGCCACATACTATGCATAGACACACATGAACACAGGACCTTTGGAAATCACGTCTCGGTGAAATCCCAAAGGTACTGGAAATATATTGATAAACACACTTTCCAAAGTATTTTGGGCTCTTGTTAGAATCTTGAACTCTCTAGGCATGTCATCAAGAGCAAAATGGTTTTCTGCCACAATCCCAAAAGGTTCACAGTGACAATAGTCCAGAAAGTTCACAAATATCAGCAGAAAGCCACATGAAAATAATCATTGTCATTCCCTTCATTGATGGGAAAAGTTCTGTACATACTGTACATTAATCATATGTATTATTTGTAATATATTGTATTTGGAAGAGATTGAAGGCCTTGTTCATAAATGCACAATGCTTAAGGTGTTGGACTGACATTAGTAAAATCCGGACTGTAATCCACCATCAGCCACAGAAGCTCACTGAGTGACTTACTATGCCTCTCTCAGCCCAACTTACATCAGAGGGTGATTGTGGGGAAAAATAGGACCAAGGAACCTTTAGCTCCTGCATAAAAGATAGGATATAACTTTAAGTACCAATCCACTTACCCAATAAATAAATAAATGTGCAGTTGTTTTTCCCATATGAATATTATAACATTTTCTACATTGTCACATATGAAAATCTAAAGTTAATGCTACAATACTAAGCTGTCATTGTAAATTATATCTTGTTATCTTACCAATGAATATCTTCCCTACAGAAACTAAAATGACCACCCTTTCTGTCTCTCAGCCCTCCTGAATTCAATATAAAATGTACTTGAGGTTGTTGTGAACTGTTTTGACTATTTCCAGAATTACTTAGGTATCATTTTCATATTTGCAATTCTATAGAGTTTTCAAAGAATTGCTACCAATTAGCATGTGTTCTTTATATCCAATAGTTTGGCAATGAAAACAGTCATAAAATATATGCTTGCTTGGCTGAGTGCCATCTCTTCAGGTCCATTCCCAAATCTATCTCCTTTCTCTTTATTCACATCCCTTCCTCTTCTTCACAAAATAAGTGAATGTTTCTGTCCTTACCATGTTAGCAAACTTCCATATCCTTCCAAACTTACGATGTCAGCTTTTTTCAGGGTTTTTCTAACCAAACAAATCAGAATAGTTCTACAATGAGATTCCAGGTGGAACAAGCCCCAAATTCCCACTTATAGGAATTCAGGCTGCCCATTCAGACATATGGCATTCAGCAGTACTTTGGAGTCTTTGAAGCAGAGTCTTGAAACTCTGTCGCCCCATCCATACTTACATGTGCTCTTGAGATGTTTCAAAACTGCTGGCAATCGCATTTCTGCTGTTATGACATCTATTTGAAAGCTCATCCCATAATTTGATTGGGCTGCATCTTCTTCTAGAACACCCCAAAACATATCAAATACACACCTGCACAAAAAAGCACATCCTCATTTTTATTTTAAAATTCTCCCACTATATAACATTTAATCAAACTTATATTGGTCTGAAATATGAATATGAATAAAAACAAAGAAATATGAAGATTGCATTCAACTCCATAGAAGTATGGAAAGTTTTTATTTCAAAAGCAATCATTATTACAGCATAGTTAATTTCCTCCCATGTGATTATTTCTGAATAAAATAGCATGAGCCAATATAAAACCTTTAATCCAAATTGATCTTGATTTCTAGGGAAATGATTATAAGTTATTTCCTCCTGATAGATTATGTGCCATGAAGTTGGTATCGACTCTTTGAACAAATAATGAGAAGATTTAAATAATTCTGTCATGAGATAACTACTGGAATGGCAGTCTGGACAAAGAATCAAAGGAATTGATGGGAAAATGCTAAATTTTCCCTGGGAAACCAATGTTGCAACTTGGATCTACATCAAGGAAGTTAACGAGTTATAAGATATATAAATTATATATTTATAATATACATCAGGACTGGTTTCAAACACACAGGTACAACTTGACAATTCTTTCAGGTATTAACCATCCTAGATTTTAACTGGAAGAATGACTCCTTTACTGTAATAATAATTCTTATCATGAATTACTTTTCTTTTGGGCCCAGATGAAAAGTGTTTTATTAGCTCTTTTAACACTGTATATTTCTTAGACTGATAATAGTAAATTAGTAGACTCTTTAGATCATAGTATAAGTGTGTTGTGATTAAACAGCTTACTTGTATTCTGGAATAAGGATAAAAATGTAATTTAAAAAAATTTGAGGGACTATCTCTCCCTAATTACCTCTGCCCATTCTATCAAATCCAGCAGAAGAGCTATGCTGCAGGTCCTCCTTCTAAAGAGCTACCCTTGGCCAGGTGACTATAAAGGTAATGAGGTTGCTTCTTCGTTCTTGATATCTGCTGCCTTCTCTTAGCCTTTAATTACAATTTTTAAATTTTCTGGATTATAATTTGTTTTTTATATACAACTGTTTTATTGTGGCCCAGAGCCACTCTTTCATGATATGAGCAGCCATATCAATTTGAGAAATAAATAAATAATATTGCATTGATTTCCCAAGCTGAACAGCTGAGACCTCATAAAGCATATACAGTATTCAAATATACAGTAAAGAGAAGCATATTTAAATAAATATTTTATCTGCAGAAAAAGAGAAGAGTAAAATGAGATTCTTTTAGAATGACTGAACTCTTTCTTTGGTAACCTTTCAAAAACAGACAGATAGAAAAGAAAATCTTCATTTTACTTCCTGGACCACTTAGTCAGCAAGCTGTAGCTTATCCCTAGCCCGTACAAAATGAGTAAGCAATGCTGTTGAACTCACTAGCTCTAGCCTGCATGTCTACTGCTGATGAAAAATAAAACAGCAGTCCAACAATCCCTGAACAATAAGGATCTAAGGACTGTAAAATATCTTCACCAATCCAAACCACTGCAGTCTTATTCTAAAAGTTGCCATGAAAGATGAATAGAACTTTAACATCACATGGACATGCAGTTGGGCCTTCTGTATAAACTGTTTTTAACTAATCATGTGTCACTGCTGCTTATGAAAAATTCAGTTCCAAATGCAAGTGATATTATGCATTTATCCAAAGGCACAAGAATGATGGAACCCTTATTAACTGCATGAAACATTTGTTAAAACGCATAGCATTTTTTCAGTGTATTTTCCAAAAGAGTAACCCATGTCGCATCATATCTTCCATAGTAACTGCTGTAACTGCAAAATCCCACAGATTCTGCCAAAATTGGAAAATTATATGATAATTTACCATATATGATACATATATGTTAGCTTTTAATGACTGCTTTTGACAGCCCCAAATTATTTTGTCCAGGAATTACCTATTGTAAGCCTCCTTCAACTGTTAATGGAAAGGCAAATAACAAATACATAAAAATAAACCCAAACAAGGCCTTCTCATCTTAAAGCTAGATACAACTTATTACTTTGTTTAGCAGTCGATTCAGGAATAGAGGGAATGGATGCTAATCTGTAACCCTTGGATTTGACAATAAAATGTTTATGTTTTTGCTTTATCCATTGGTCATGCTATAATTTTCATTGTTACTGAAAATCATGCAAGGAGAAGGAACAAGTTTCTTCTTTACGTTCTCCAAAATCATAAGTTGTCTCTTGAATGAAGCCAGATCTTATAGATTTCTTATTAAATCCTGCTGGCTGTAATAATAAAGTGAGCAGATTATTTCATTGAAAAAAGGAGGAAACAATAAAATTCTAGCAACAATTGAACAATACAATATTTTGGGGGGGGTACTGGTTGGTGTGACTTTCTTTCTTTCCTTCCTTCCTTCCTTCCTTCCTTCCTTCCTTCCTTCCTTCCTTCCTTCCTTCCTTCAACTTGTGTACTACCAAATCCCATCCCATAAAACTTCTATCAATTAACAACACTCTATAAATATAAAACATTCACAATAAATAACACAAAACTTCCCTGGTAAGATAAATAGTATAAACAATGAAGCTAAAAAGCAGTCAGTCCATAATGACAAAACTCATCAGTACATTCAAACCTAGGTGACACTTAATAAATCCTCTGTTAATGAGTTTAGATTCAAGCACTTTCCAAAATGTAATCAAAGGGAGAACAGCTCTGAGATTATTCTAAAAGACAGATGCTACACATAAAAGCAGAACCCCTGAACCTCAGTTTGCTGCTGTTGCTGCTTACTACTATTAGCTGCTTCTTCAGGCACAACCTGATCTGTCAAATTGAAACAACCTGGAGAATGCAGTGCTAAAGTATCTAAGAGTCAAGCCAGATGACTTTATAAGTCAACACCAGAACTTTAAATTGGACATGGAGATTTGAAAATCTCTCCCTGGACATAGCATCCACCAGTTCAACTTGCAATGGCCGAAAAACTGGGAGAACTCCCAAGCCTAAAACCTACTCTTTTAGAGGTAGTGTTTCCTCTGACACTTGGTGCACAGACAGAAATACTTGCTTGGGTTGAGTTCAGCCTGTTTCATCCCATCAAAACCCTAACAGCCTATAAAACATCTCTATTCCAAGGATCGGAATGTAACATTGAGTATTATCTGCTGTTTCTTTATCAAATCTATTTAGCTTCTCAGATGGGCGTGTGCCCTCATCTTATCTCTCTTCAATTATATTGCAATTTAAATTCTGCATATTGAATTATATTGCAATTGAAATATTGCATATTGAAATTCTGTTGGGCTTTTACCTTGGCCAGGTTGGATACACTACCCTCTGCAGTCTTGTAAGGACAGTACAAAAACATCCCTTTTCAGCAGTGCTTCTGCCCACATGGAGATGGCTTTGTGGAATCCCTAAGCCATTTGCTCCCTTGTTGCTCTTTCTATGGGAATCCCAGAATATAAAGGATATTTATTGCACTTTGAAGAACTACCCTGGTAAAGAGCACAACTCTATCTCTTTCTGTGACCAGAAATCTGACTTTATTTTTTCCAGGTTGACTGATTTTGTGCTACCATTTGGTCTATCTGTCCTATTTTCAGTTGAAGCTTAGCACAAATTGTGGTGATTGCTATTACTCTGTTACAATCATTAATATCACTTTATTGCATTTTATGTTTTTTCAAGTTTTATAAATAGTAATTACAAGTTTATGTATTTTATTGTTGTGCTCTCTGGACTAAAGGTCCGAATAAAGGTTTGAGTTGACTTGATAGATAATTCTTGGGTCTTGAGTAAAAGCAAAGGTCTGACTTTCCTTGAGTAAAACATTCTATAAGCATAATTTTGTTCAGCTTCTCCTTCAGGTCATAAAAGATAATTTGAAACTTGCAACTTTGAAATGTCTTTTCCAGATAATTCAAACACTGATTATTGTTCAATACAAATATTTTCCTATATTCTCCATGCAAGAAGAAAGTTTTTAAAATGCATCTTCTATAGGCTGCAACACTCAGAAAACTTAGTGAATTAATTAGAACAAATGTCATGACATCATCTTTTTGGCAATATTTGTTAGATGTTATTTTGACCTTCTAACACAGGATGGCCTCTTCTACATCAGGACTGATTTTAAAGATCAATTTATATTCTCCACCCTTTCTTCCTGCTGGTCATTCTGTGAATGTTTGGTTTTTGTGCAGAAAATTAATTTCTTACTTTAGAATATAACTTCAATATATTGCCACAGGGAGGCTCTTGTGTCTCCTCTGCTTTGGCAATGAAAGACTATGTTTTGTGTGGAATTCAGATTCATTTTTTTGCCTCACTGTCCTGTTCAGGTTCACTGACTGTTTCAAGGTCACCACAAATTCTTTGTTTGGCTGATGCTTCCTTGACAATGCCACAGCTTGAAAGTTTCATCCAACATCTGTATTCCTTTGCACTGGATTTCTCTTTCTCATCATAATATGCCAATTAAACATCTTGGTTATTTGTATAACAACATCTAGGATTTTAACTTTGTGCACATTGAACAAAGATACTTCTTTGCATGTACAGATCAATATACTATTTTTTATCTTTGAGATATATGGATCCAAACACATTGATATAGTCCACATTTTTTTTGTTTGCTTGGTTTTTATGAATTATGATTTGCTAGTTGTCTGAACATGGTTGATCACCTGTTCTGCAGTTAGGTGGTAGTCTTAATTTCTTCTGTCAGAATCTGTTTGATAGTCCTTGATCTAGAAACATGCACTTTATAATCTCCATCTTATGCATGCCTTTCAATCAGTGCTGATTCCTGGTGACTACTTGGACACAATGTTCATGACAAGATTTCAAAAGTGGTTTGCCTATTTCCTAGAACTTAGAGACAATGACTAGCTCATGGTCACCCAGCTGGTTTTGTGCCTAAGACAGGATCAGAATTCATGGTCCCCCAATCATGCTTTAACCAAACTGGCTATCATATCCATCAGAGAACAATTATTTCTTTCCATCATATTATACTTTTGAGATGTAGATGATATAGTTGTCTGTTGCTTACTATCCTCTTTCCTTTAGCAAGATGCTAAATAATCTTTAATTTTCTCCAGAATTTGCTTTTCTCATTAATCAAATAACAGTATCTATATTCAGAGTAGCTATCAAAAAATGTTAATAGCTGTTTTCTTCTAGAGCGTCATTGGTCTTCATGGACTAATGAGTATCACTGTGAATTTTCTCTAAAGGGCTCTATGTGACTCTTTTCCTCAACTGAAAAAAGTGGGGTTTTTTGCCTTGATATACAGTAGATAGAAATATCTATATTTCACTTTGAAGCATCTGCTTTTAAGCCTCTTACTAAATCCCCATTTTCACTTAAATTGAGATAAGTTGCATTTGAAACACTGTGGCCTAATCTCCTGTAATATACATTCAAACATTTTATAGGCACAATGTTTCACATTTTTAGACATTTTCATTTACATACAGTAATCTTTTTCAAATAGACCACTCTCCTTGACAGTATCTCTCATAAGCAATTCATCTCCATCCCTGGTCAAACAGTGTTTTTCTTCCAATTGGATAATGTGTATAAATTACAAAATGTATAATGTTATCAATGCTCTTTTTCAATGGTGTATTTCACTGGTATCCAATGAGCATCGAAACTGGAGTAGGCAATACATCAATAGTCTCTGTTTTTTGGTTTTTCTGATTTACAACACAGTCTTGCCTTCAGCAAAAGCTTATTCTCCATCTGGTAGGAAAATGGGGAATCTTGTAGTTAATGTCTAGTTTAATAAATCTCTGCCTTTCTTTAATTAAATTACAGCTTATAACATAGTTGATGCATATCTCTTCAAAATGCTTTCCAGAGTTAGTCTGAGAATTTTCTATGTCAGAATCAGAGTTTCTATTGACCAGCTTTATTATTCTGCTATCTTTGTGTCTAGTAACCCTTGATAAGTTGTCTTCTCTAAAGTATGGCTTAATTTATTTCCCACCAGCAGTTCCTTTTTCTGGAGCACTTAATCTGCATATGAGTAATGCTCCTGCAAAGGTAACATCTTCTATTTCTGGGCCTAATTTTAAATGCAGCATTTCTCTTTTTTTGCCGATTTCTTCTTAGCACCTTTGCATATATTAAAATCAGAATGCTATAAATTGCAAGTCTGAATATTCCTTTATCCTAACATCCAGAATCTGCTTAAAATCCCATAAGACTTCTAACATTTCTTAAGAAAATTACATGCTTTGGTAGAAAGCCTGCACTGCTGATCTTAACAGTTTTTATGAAGAAGGAAAGGAGGGTCAGAGGGAGAGAGGAAATCTTCCTGTAGTAAGCAAGCTGAAAAGCAGGACCTAAGAGGAAAGAAGAGCAAGAAGAAAGAAGAGGGAGTCTCTTTCTTTCTACTGCTACTCATTAAAATCAGTAGGAAAACACATACATAGAGACAGTGCTGCCTATATGGAGGTGCTTATATTGTGATAGATTTCATGATGTAAATTCATAAGTTTTCTTTAATGATGTAAGGCAGCTTCAATGTAAAGTGACACCATTTTACATTCTTTGGCATTGAATTAATGACATTGATGGACTAGAAAATATAAATCAATTTATATAGAGATGTCTGTCCATGGCAGCTAATTACCAAGGAAACTGAAAGGTATTGTCTGATGATTCTATGTAAAACATGAGTATACCAAATGCATGATCAGATCATGCATAATAAAGACATGAGCAGCCAAGAACTCTTATAAGCAAATTCAGATTGTGTGTGTTCCATAGATTTATCAAGTTGGAAGGGGCCATTACATTATCATGTCTATTCCTGCTCAATGCATGAAATTAAAAAAGTATCTTATAGGTGGCTCTTAGATGATATTGTTGGGGGATCAAATTGGGTGTGGAGACTGGGAGACTTCATCAAAAAGTTTTAAAAGACAGGAGAATATACAAGAAATATCACACTTAAGCTGATTCCAATGATTTTGTCAGAAACCTATCTCTATGAAACTTACAATATTTGAATAATAATAAAAGCAGTAAAAAGTTCATACATGGCACATTAGAAATACTTTATACAGTTCCTTCACTTCTGTTGGATCCCCTAAGTAATACTGTTGTATCCTCTTCCCACATATTTTTCTAGAACTCAGCAAAATGACCCTCAGGAAAATTCAATGACTGCTGAAAAATGCCCACTTTATTGGCAATGGGAGGGATCAAGTTTAACCATTTTGGCCCTTTTCTTTAAAAAAAAAAAGCCTAAAAACAAGTTGCTTAAATGGTGTGAGAGGAAGAGAGGAAGATTCTACTATGAATCGTTTTGGGCATTCTACTTTATCAGGCCATTCTTAATTTTTTATTCTAATATATTAAATAGGATCATAAACTGAATGATATTTTTCTATTAAACTTTAGTACCACTAAAACAGATGGCAAATTCAGATGTTTCCAGTCACAGTTTCCAGCAAAATATATTCGCATTTTAAAACACAAGCACTTTTCTCCCTGCAGGAATTGACAGCTTGATATATATTTTTAGGCTTAAAAGCTACACCTGCTAACTCAGGATGGCATCATGTCTAAGTTCATGTATTGTTCCTGCATTTTGATATTCTTTCTTCTTTCAGACTTTTTAACACCACTAACAATGTCATTTTATTGTCACTATCTCCACAACTAGCCATAGCTTATATTGTTCTAATGAAAGCTGTCTTCTACTATAAATGCCCAAGGTTGTTTTTGTTTTGATTCATCGAACACATAGCATATTTTGCACATACAATAAGTGTTCAGAAGCATCCTCAGGCAGAAAAACAAACAGATCGCTCTAAATTGCCATTCTGAGAAATGATTATGACATTTTCTATAGATATTTTTTTAAATAAAACCGTGACAGTGAGCAAAAAATTATAGGAATTTGTTATCAAAATTTTCCAGCCTTTGGAAGTCTTTTGAAAACATGATTCCAAAAATCCTGTTGTACACACTGAGTTTCCAACTGAATGCTTTAACTTGTTGCTTTTGTCTGCAATGCCTTTTTTGTTATTATTTTTAAAAAGTTTCTTAACTAAAGTACATTTATATGATCAAAAGTTTTGTTGTTCCCTGGTACACTGTAGGCAACTGGTATCTTTCAGGTTACAATTCCCACCATTTATTGTTATTTGCCATGGTAGAGATGGGGGTTAAAGAAGTACAGATTAATATAAATAACGGCTGCATCACTGATCGAGTTAGTAGGACTCTATTCTAGAATGGGACCTTTTTAAGTGGATTTAAAGAATCTGCAGAAAATGTCATCATCATTTGCATTTGAAACATTTTCCAATAATAAAGAATAATCTAATAATACTTTCTAATAATTGAGATAATAATGGAGAGTATTTGTACTTTTGATAGTTTTTTCCTCTCGTCTGCATGATGTTATTTTGAATTATAATTATTCTATTCCTGTTCTTTGATGTAAATAATCCATATGCAGGCAAATTTAAATTTCTTCTATGCAAACTTTTTAAAAAAATACCTCTTTTTTTGCTTTTGGTTCCTTGACTACCTGGAGGCACCATGTAATTGGTTTTAATCTCTTTGGCATTTATCAGATGTGGGTAGCCAAATGTTATTCTTTTTAAAAAAAATGGATTACAATTATACTAATAACTAATTATACTAATATATATAAAAATAACAAAATAGAAAGAAAAAAGAAAAATGTAGAAAGGAAAAAATATGTAAAAGGAAGCATAAGAAAGAAACAAAAGAATATAGCAAAGAAACAAAAGAAAATATAAAGAAGTAGTATCCCCCTTCATAAACAAGCATAAACAATTTTAACAACTTGTCACTGTCTCTTAAAATAAAACAAAGGATCTCTTCATCCCATAGGACATCTCTTATCTATAGACAAATCCTTAAAATGTTGTCATTCAGTCATGGTCAGCAAAAGTCCATTAAGAGTTACCCGCAATAACAACAGCTATTTTAACTTGATCATATTAACCAACTTGATATTTCTTTCCCTTACTTTTAACAATCTTGGTCTTTAATTCATTCAAATAATGTCCTAGAACGTGATTTCTCACCAAGTGTTTTAAAACTTTATCAGGTCTCCTTTGTAAATCCAATATTGGATTTAAAAATTATCCAAATCACTCTCCTGGTTTGTTATTTGTATGTCCCTTTTATTATTAAAATATCAATGAGTTGCATTTGTATATGTAATATTTCATCGTTGTTGTGGGCAGCCATTTACAAATCTGTGTTCAAAACTATTTCCATTTGGTCACATAGAATTTGTTCCTCTTCTATGACTGGAATTCAAACCCTCTATTGGATTTTAATGCACAAAGTTCAGATGACTGACTACATGTAGCTTTAGAAGCTATTGAGGTCCTGTTTTTCAACTGCTGCAGAAAGGAATATCTAAAAGCCATCAGAATATGCAGTCCACCTTCTTCACTTAAGTTCTCAAAGCAGAGTTATACAGATGTTACATTATGTCATTACTTCTTGTATCCCACATACATGGGGACATCACAGAATGTAATATCTACCTCTCTGTGCAGAAAGCTTAAGGGAAGATGGACTGTATATGCTATTTTAATAGGATCATATTTCTGCTGAAGTTTTGATTAGGAAGAGATTATATATAAACAGAGTTATTTTGATCCTGAAAACTGAGCTATAGTTCTCCTCCTCTGTGGTTCATTCTCAGCAGAATTTGTGGACAATTTTATTTTGCACAATTCTAATTGTGGGCTAAGGGAGTTAGAAGGCATCCAGTTGGTATCTAATGATCTGGACAGCCTAAAACAAAGTAAATCCTCTTTCTCATGTATGATCTGTTTGAGCTGTAATTGAATGTGTTGTGTAGACTACTTGTCTCTTCTTTCCTAATTACAAATAAAAACTTGCTTTTCCAATTTTAAACAAAGCCAAATCATATATTTTAAGCTATTTATCATTCATGTACAGTGGCTTTCTCTTAATGGTGGACTGAACATATTAAGTAGTTCCTTTTTATATATGAATCAAAATATAATAAGAATTCAGATTCAGATACTTTCTTGGCCAAGCATGGTTAGACCCGCAAGGAATTTGGCTCTGGTACAGCAGCTCTCAGTCTACTTGCAAGACAATAGTAAATAAAATAATAACATAAACAAATAAAGTATGTATTCAACAATAAAGTGTACGTCCAAAATATGCAGCCAGTAGAAAAGGAATATAGAAAAGTGTAGAATAAGACTATGATCTATTAATAAGTATGTATATACATTAGACAGTACTTCTGAGTTAGAGTTCTTTGTACTTTGTGTCCTGTCATACAGCATGAGTCAATTATTCAGCTGAGTGATGGCATGGGGAATGTGCCAGGTTGTTTTAATATTCAATACCCTACAGTGCTATCCAGAGGGAAGGGGTTCAAATAAATTATGTCCAGGGCGAGAAGGGTCTGCAGATATCTTCTCTACCCTTCTGTTCACCCTTTCAGTGTACACTGAATATACATTAAATATATCCAATTATATCTTGGATTCTTGGGCCAAGAGACTTCTATCCATGTTTAATTTTGAAAATAAAAGTTTTAAACATACTTCAGTCTGAATATAAATGTGCAACCAATGATATACAGTTATATCTAATTAGTAGATTAAAATTATTCTTGTTATAAAGCATATTCATTTCTCAGTATGAGTTCATAGCAGAGTTGTCAAAACATCTGCCTATTTATATATGCCATAAACACAAAAGGAAAAAAATATACTGATATTAAGGTTAACTGTAGTTCTTTTTCTTCTCTGGCAGGCATATCAGAACCCTTGAGACTTCATATATCTTTCCTTAATGAAGTGATAAAAATATTTTACTTTAGGGGAAATTAAAGGGATTACAAACATATTTTCCGTAGTATAAAAAGGACTGGGGCACATACTGATATTGGCAGCACATAAGCTCTCTGGTGGTTTTAGAACAATGGAAACATTTTAAAAACACTTGTTTTCAAAAACCTTTGAATATATTAACAATAACATATTAATAAAGTTGATAAAAAAGTAGTTCTATATACATTAAAATGTTGAAAGCTTGATATCCTAATCAAGTACTGATTAGAAAAGCTATATTTCTGGTCTCTGTCACCTTCACACACATTTACATGCATTCACTAATCTGTCCCTATCTCTATTTGATTTCTGAATTTTTAGAAATGATGCATGTCACACATAGTCAAATACAGTGTATGCTTTGGATTAACATGGATTGAATTTCAGCTACCCCCACACATGCATTTCTTATATATTTTGTCATAAATAGTTTGTTAAGCATTTTGGTATGTTTTTGAGCTAAAAACTTTATTACAACATTTGAAAAAGAGAGAGAAACGCAAAGAATAATTTAATTCCAATCTACCCAGTTCTCTGAAGATAAAGATATGGTCAGTTCTTATCTTAAAAAAAGGTTAATTCTTTAGATACTTTTCTTTAGCTTTAAATAGCTTTCTTTCATTCCTATCTTGTATTTCCCACTGTCCCCTCACTGAACAGGCAATGGAGAACCAGTCAACATTCAAATCCTGATCAAACTCTCCATATCAGTACCCCAGCATAGTCAGAGTTACATTGCCTAAATAATAAGTTTGTAATAATAACTATGAAAACCAAGCCTGTTGCTTTGGCAAACTAGCAGACTCTTTCTGAAAAGGTAAGTAATTCCACAGGCTTAGTGTGACACTCTAAAAATTATTTTCGCCTGATTTTTTTGTGTTTATCAATATGGGAAAGGTATTTTTTTACTGATAACATAAATGCTCTAATAATATTTTCATGCAATTCTGTATGCTCATGTCTAGGTAATCTGATTTACAACCATTCATTTAACGACTATTCATCAAAGTTATAGGCACTGAAAAAAGTGACTTGCAGCTGGTCCTTGTACTTATGACCATTGCAGCATCCTCATGCTCATGTGATCAAAATTTGAGTACTTGACAACCAGAATGTATTTACAAAGGTTCCAGCATCCTGGGTCATATGATCACTATTTACAACCTTGCAGTCAGCCTCTGACAAGCAAAGTCAATGGGGGAAGCTGGATGTGCTTAATTATCATGTGATTCACTTAACAACTGCAATGATTCACTTAACAACCATGGTGAAAAAGGTCATAAATGGTTCATTTTAAAACTGCATTGGTAAGCAGCAAAAATTCTGGTTCCAATTATGGTCCTAATTTACTACCTATAGTTCTGTACATTTCCCTTAAATTTGAAGATTTAATTTTTTTTAGAAATCCTGACAATACTAAAAAATGTTTGACACATTTGTAATTCAGAACTTGTGTTTTTACTGATATTGTACACAATCCCTTTAATTTATTTAATTTTTTTTCCTCATGTCACCTCTCATTTTTACCCATTAGGCCCATGATAAAGACACTGGAAACTATAGTGCCATGCAATATAGACTCATCATTCCTCCAATCAAAGATGGCAAGGAAGGCTTTGTGATTGAACCTTATACAGGACTTATCAAAACAGCAATGCTCTTCAAAAACATGCGACGATCTTATTTCAAGTTTCAGGCCATTGCAACAGACAATTATGGAAAAGGGTTGAGCAACAAATCAGATGTACTTGTAAGTATGATTGAATAGATCTTTTCCAAAGATTGTTCTTTGGGTACAATATTTCATTTAGGATGATTCACCTGTTTTTGCAGGTATTTATCTTTACAGTTTCTTGATTTGATTGCATTATGCTAAGCTTCGTTGCCATTAGTATAGAGAGCTGAGAGTCTTTTGTTGATGATGTCTATTTGGAATGGCAAAGAGAAGTTGAATATCACTTGAAGATGTTGATATTTGGCTTATAATAAATATATTTATTTACAAACCCCTAATATTTTATTTTATCTACTGTGTCTGTGTGACTGTTTTTCGTTTATTTCCCTTCCCGTGTTTTTCTGTATATTTATTTCACCAACATTTTACATCTAGAGATTTGGCTTCATTTAGTGAATAAAATAATTTCCTGTTCAAATTCCATTACATTTTCTGTGAAATCATTTCCATGTGCAATCTTCCCTTGTGCAATCTTCCCATTGTGTTTCAGGACTGGTGCAAGGTTTGTTAAGGTTTATATTTCCCAGCATGGGACATGATGATCCAATGTACCTTCCTTTTTATTTTTACTAACACTGGCTGAAGGAAGAAATTATGTATTGCTTTCTCTCACAGGAGAGATACTCTTTGTATGTATATGTGTGTGTGCATGCACATGTGTACATGCTGGGTTATGTCCAGCTATTAAAATAAAATGTTTGATTACACTTATTTTAGGAAAAGCAGCTTAATTCATTGAAAGGGACTGCTTCGAATTAGTGTATCTCCAAGTATGACTGGAAGTCTCCTGTCAAAAAACTTAGACAATGGTCGTGGGTTGGCACATGAAAGACTCAGCTGGATGGATTGAGATATCAGAAATGGAAAAAAATAACAGATCACTAAAACAATTTTCTAATGGCCTTTCAAATAGACCTCCTCAATATACATACCCATATAACAATGCTTTTCTAGATGCTCAGGATTATAAGACAGTTTCAGCTGGAAATATTATTTGGCCTAAGTTATCCACCTGTGACAAAATTAAATTTGAACTCCAGTTTCATAATCATAACAGTGCTTTCCTTTTAGTTCAACAGCATTACTTAAAGTGGTTTTGTTGAATTGCAAAAAAAATACATGCTAGTGCTTATTAAAATTCTTGCATTTGTCATTCACAAACTCCCCATCAGAGAGCAAAGTGGGCTGTTTTATGTATGTGTGCTTGTGTGTGTATGTAGGTTTAACATTGACCTAGAATCTAAAAACACCTCTAGAGCAGGGAATGGAGCAATAGATTCTGCTGTGGATAGTTTCAACAGAGGTAATTTTGGATTCTTCTGAGCTCTTTGGATCATTGTGAATTAGGGGGTGCTATTAGGCCAGGGCATCACCAGTCAATCAACACATGTCTTTTTGGGCCAGTAACTGTACATAAGGAATTATCTGTTATTGTGCATAGCCACAGTCTTGGTCCCTGTCAGGTTGGTCCCCTGTTTATGTAGATAAATTCTCCTTGTGCTTAAATTTACCCTTTGCTTGCCTTCATTGTTACTCTATAGATAGAAGACAGTATGACGTGAGATTTTCAGATGTTCATCTTCCTCTTATAGATAGATGACTGGAGACTGATAGGAAATGCTGTTTTAAATATAATGTCATTGAGGGTCAATTATGTATCACAAATTTTACACACAGTTAGACTCAAGTGCACAATTTGCAGAGTGAATCCCCACATAAAAAGACACAACACTCCAGACAGATTTTGTAGAGTGGTAATACAAAAGTGAAAGGCAATATGCAAATGATGGTTTGTTGTGTATTATTTAATTATAAAACCTGGCTTGTTTAAATGGAAGCATATCTTTCTTTAAAGTTGGCACTCCAGCTGTATTTGTGCTTTAAAATCCCATCAAGGTCAAGGAGAGAAAATTGTCATTTTATAGGAGCAAGTTTCTCCATTTAGGTTGCATATCCCTGTAATCAAAGGAATTCTAACATGAGATCCACTTTCTGTGGAGAAATATTGCATGTTTTGCAGACTCAACTACATCTTTGTTTCTTTGTTTCAGGTCTCAGTAGTCAACCAGCTGGACATGCAAGTCATTGTCTCCAATGTTCCTCCTACTCTTGTGGAACAAAGCAAAGATCAACTTATAGGGTAATAAATAAGTTCATTCCATAATCACCAAAAAGTCACTTATGATTAAAAATATACTAATCCAAAAACACACAAAAAATGGTAATTTTTGCAATTTGTTTATTTATTTAAAAGTAAAAATGTAGGGCTGCCCATCTAAAGACAACTCTGGGTGGCTCACAACAACAGTAAAACCCAGAAATATGAAAAACCATTAAAATTATAAAGCCAAAAGAGAACATGGTGCCTCAGTCATCCCCTTGGGATGCTTCACAATCAACTTCAAATATCCTCACTCTACCCTAACATCTATGTAAAAAACCATGTCTTGAAAAGCTAAAGGGGTGGGAACCTGCTGAATGTCTGTGAGAAGAGTATTCTGTAAGATGGGAGCAGCCAGATTCTATGAAGGCCTGCAACACCTTATAGGCTCACACCAAAAAAATATATCCTTCTCATCATAAGGGATTGGAGTGCTAAAGTAGGAAGTCAAAAATTTACTGGAATAACTGGCAAGCTTGACCTTGGGGTACAAACTGTAGCAGGGCAGAGGCTAAAGGAATTTTGTCAAGAGAACAAGCTGATCATAACAAATACACTTTTCCAACAACCCAAGAGGCAACTCTACACAAGGACATCACCAGATGGTCAATATCAAAATCAGATTGATTATATTCTTTGCAGCCAAAGATGGAGAAGCTCTATACAG
>JANHZU010004337.1:182023-192498 GCA_032468055.1 Acrochordus granulatus
TGAAACGTCTTCTACTTGAAAAATCCAATCCAGATGCCTGCTTTTTAAACTTTTGTTGCGATGCGGTTCCCATTTGCTTTGTTATAAATAAGGGCCTCAAACTAGCACTTACATGAAGCCTGAATTAAAGTGCAACATGGACTTTTGAAAAATTTAAATATGGACAGTGCTTATAATAGAATAAAGCAAATGCAGGAATTCTAATCAACAGACCTTGAAACCATCATTCATTTTATATTTCTTAAGTGGATAATCTATCATTATATCCTGCCTTTGGTATAATAACCAAGTGACATTATCTTAAGGCAAAGGATTAGTTCATTTATTATTTTTGTAGCAATATTTTCCCCTCTGAGCATTATAGAGGCCTCGTTGCATCTAGTAGTGACAATGACTGAAGTGGCATTTTAATAAATGTGACTGTTGCTTGGATATAAATAAATAATCTTCTTTATCTCTGAACTTCATACAGTATCAGCAACTGTTATTTCCTTACTGTCTTCAGGATGTTTAGTATTGGTAGAGTGAATACACAACCACCAATAATTCATAGTGAGATCATATAGTACACTTTCATTCTGCTAAATAGCCACACCATGTTTATAATTATATATAGGTCTCAACACAGGATTTTTTTTAAATATGATTTCAATGTCAGATCTGTAGTACCCTCTAGTGGTCAATGTAATAATCTCAAATATTTGTATTTATTTAAAATATTTATATAAAATCTAAGTTTTTTTTAGCTAATGGGTGGCGATCCAAAATAATTTATATACTGTCAGGTGATACAAAAAATATAATTAAAGGGGAATGGTCTCTGCTGATACCCACATGTGTTTCACAGGCCACGCAAAATGCCCAAAAGCTTGAGTTTTTGAGGAAAATTGTTATTGCCAATATTCCTTGAATAAATGGCTATTTTGGATTAAAAAATAATCATCATCATGTTTATTGAAGCATTAATTGTCACCAAGGAGTTTAACAAATGCTTCACAGACATTCTGTATTCAAATTTCATCTGATGCTGTAAAAATTATGATCCTCTTGTTTATTTTGGTCCTAGATAAATGCTGCATATTAATTGCTCATTTTTTCACACTGTGTATTCTGTAGTATCACGTTCCATTCCAGAAAGTTTTCCAAAATCATACTGAAGTCACATATGAATTCCATTTATATAATTAACAGGGAACAAGTCAAGTTGGAAGAGCTTTAACCCGGAAGCCAGGATCTCAGTTAGCTCTTAGTAATGTAGGTAGAGAGAAGATCGTAAGAGAAGGAGCAAGCCAGAGAAGAAGGAAACTAAGAGCAGTGATGCAGCTGAGCCGAATAGCAATTAGTGCTCACAGGCCAGCCACAAGTGAAGCTGCTCCAACCCCGTGGAAAAAAGCAAAGATATTTCCAATGATGCTGCAAAAAGGAAGAGGTAAAGATTCAGATTATGTCAAGCTGAAGGCAGCACACCAAGGGGATGGAGAAGACAGTATGGTTATGAAGGGAAACTATTTCCAGAAATCAGCAGATGATGAATCATCTTCAGAGAAGCTTAGCCATGCTAGTATTTTGAAGAAAGGTCAGGAGCATGGTACCTCTGAGGAAGTAAGTGAATCTGAATCTAAGTCAGGAGTTTCAATTAGTGTCGTAGCCGAAAGTGAATCTGAAGTTAGTGATTATGGAAAAAAGAAAGGAAGGACATCTTTTTCTATGACTACATCTTCTGTGACAACATCTTCTAAGATAACATCTTCTAAGACAACATCTTCTAAGTCAACATCCTCCTCCTCTTCATCAGAAAGTTCTTCAACATCTCCATCAGATAAAGATTATTTGAAAGTTACACTAGACCAAGATGAAGCTACTGAAAGCACGGTGGACTCTGATGAAGAACATTCAGATTCATCTAGCTCCACATCAAGCAGTGACTCAGAAGACAGTACAATCGATTCTCAGAGCAAAGTTTCTGACACTGTAGAAGATGATACTGAGTCAAAAATCTCATCATCAGTGCAAAGTTCCATCAGCAGTGAAATTACTCCAAGGTCAGGGAGAAACAAAAGCTCTGGGTCCAGTTTCAAAAAACATTCTAGAGCTGGGAGTGATGATGCAATACTGGAAATATCTGAAGATACAGAAGAATTGTCTTCCGCAGTAGAAAAGGAGGAAGAAGAGGAAGAGGGAGAAGAAGAGGAGGAAGAAGATGAGGAGAAGGAACAAGAGGAATCAAGTGACCACGAAGCCACCTCTAACAGTGAAAATATTGCCTCCAGCCAACAAACAGGGAGCAGTGAAGAAGACACTGATCTGGATCCTAGTGAAAAGGAGAAAAGCACAATCAAGAAATCAACATCAGCAACAGTTTCCAAAGAAGACATGAAAAGTGAAAATATAAAGAAAAAAAATCCTGCAGGACATTTAGGGGAGTCAGACCATGATACCAAAGATGTTCCATGTACTACAGAATCAGATATTCCTAGTGATTCCACATCCTTTTAAAAGAAAAGTGAGACTATAGTTAGACAGTTTGCAGTAAAGTGTGTGTGTGGGGGAGTGTTGTTTACTTGCTGTGCACTCTGTATTGCTTTTTGCAAATGATAAAGCATTATGAAAATCTCACAGAACAAAGTGGCTGGATAAAATATGGAAGTTAGTCATATTTTTGCAGAAGTTAAATGACATGTTCAGTCGGAAAAGGTCAAGAGGCCTAAAGGATTAAATATTAAATTTCTCGGAACCACGGCCAAACATTCTGGAATAAGGATATTAAAAGCTGTTTCAGGCAGCATAAATCACCACGTAATGCTTTCTGGTTCACTTGCTTATTCAGCAGTAGAGGTGCCTGATGTGGTGTGAACTGCTGTGACCCCTCTTTCCAACGATGGTTTATTCACACAAGCGAGTTTTCTCTTGATGCTGCAAACCTCAAAAAAAGTGTGTGAATTAGTTGTGCACTGAAACATAGGTACATTACTAGAATGCATGGTTTGTCATTCCTAAAAATGCCTGCATGTATTTAAAAAGCAATTGCACATATGACCACTTTTTTGACTGGAGCATTGTTTGCAAATAATCTATCCCTTTATTCCTTAAACTGATAGCTTTGTTCTTTCGCATGGAAATTAATCTTTAAGTAAGAGTGATGCTTTTGCATTGCACCTTTGTGGCTAGTGCCAATTATAAAGACAATGAATAATATAGACTCTCATAGCTGCTTTCTGAATTTCATATTTAGATAAAATAATTTAAATAATGAGACACACATGCATGTTAGATCTGTGGTGGATAACCATGTTTTCATTTTTTTTTCCTAATCATGTCCATACCTTGCACTTACTTGAGAAATAAAGATTGTTCTTTCATTTGATATAATGAGCCATGGTAAGAAGAAATATCAAGCACGCTTCATAAGCCCTTGTTAAATACAGTATTTTTAATGACTTATTCTGGAAGGAAGCAATTATTTTTAAAATACTAACCTTATGGGTCATGAGTACTACCTCTATTGCTAAGGACTATACATTTTTAATTTTTATTTTGTTATCACATTGATAGTTGAATTATTTCATAATAAGGCTTTCATGCATGGAATTTTAAATGACTCCTCATTATCTGATCATGGAAGGATGTGTATCAGGTTATGGTATTTTGCTCACTTGAACAAATCTCAGAAACTGAATTAATGCTGTCTGAGAGATCCCTCAATAGGATAATAATATACAGAATCACCTATAATTGTTTTATGGAAATACCTACAGATATATCTCATCTCTTCTGCCAAGAGTTACCTCCATGTGATTGAAAGACAGTTGCAGGCCCAGACGTTGATATGCTTGTGAATCCTTCTGAATTTTCAATATTTCTGCATTGGTATGACCTAAAACATGATCTGTTTTCCATACAAGTCCTAAAACTAGACTCAGTTAAACAAAGGAGTCAAAAACATGTCGAAATGTTTCAGAAATATTTAAATTTCAACCAGATTCACAACTTTTAAGCTCTGATGTAAATACATAGATTTATACCACTAATTTATACTCATAGATTATGAGTATGGAAAGGTATTTCTTCTCATGCTGGAACATTTGAGCTAATATAAACTCAAGACTAACCTCAAGTGTCTTAATTTAAGGTCATTTTCAATTTGCTATATAAATGTCATGATAGGACGAATATCTTATACTCTTTACCTTCCAACTTCTACAGCAGATTGTCATTGTGTCCCACTTTCAGCATCATTAAAAATAAACTTATGCATTCTACAAACCAGAGAAGAAAGTTAAGAGAATTATTGTTTTGTACGCATTATTTCAATGTTGTTACAAACTATTCTTCTCAATGCACTTACCTTCCCTTTCAAAGAGCATGTTGTGAAAAATTAGTGTGAACTGATGCATTAATTAGAAGGACTATCATAAATCATAAATTATTTCTATGCTTAATTTTTTAGTAGAGACAAAAGAACAGCTATATTCTGCTTTAAAAATAAATGATGAGATACTTAAATTATTTCTCTTTTTGTTATCATCCAGTGGGCCAAAAAGAAAAGGATCAAGTTGGTCCTCGATCCTGAATATGAGACCAGCTCCACTGGTGAGGACAGTGCCCCAGAAAGCCAGAGGAATCGTCTCAGCAATCCCAATATTCCAGCCAATGTCAATAGCAACATCTACATAGCCCAAAATGGGTCAGTTATTAGAACCCGTCGAAGTTGCCTTTCGAACAATTTAAAGGTCACATCTCCTTCAAGACTGGGAAAACAATTCAAGAAGCTTGATAAATTAGGAGTAACACATGAGGAGAACATCCCACTGAACACTTTTCCCACAGGGGCATCGAATAACAATAAACTGAACACCAGACCCTGTAGTGTTTCCTTTGCTTCCTCTGTCATAGACACTGACAACATAGCAACAAAAGCAGGGGGGAGCAGATTAAAAAGCACAGAACAGCAAGAGTCCATCATTGACAATGAAGATATCAAAGAGTCTTTGGACTTGCCCAGCGACCATGCACAGTCAGAAGATGAGGAACTCTGGATGGGTCCTTGGAACAACCTTCACATACCAATGACAAAACTGTGACCTCTCTTTTTCATTTTAATTTTTATTCCCATTTATAACAATAAAATTATAATAATAAAACCACTTTTTATTGTCACCAAGAAAAACTGTACAAACTTTGTATTATACACATAAGTTGTATACTTCAAACAAAATGCTTTAAAGTAAAAGGAAAAACAAAAAAAATCCAGAACATTTGCACTCACATTCGTACTAATTATTTTTTCTTTTCAACAAGTCTTTTTGATGGGCTCCAAATTCACCGAACAAATGCTCATTAAAATGGACTCATTTGTTGGCTTCAGAGTTATTGCCTAACAATAAGAAGCATAAAACTAATACTGGAAAGTTCATACATTGATTGTTCAGTGTTTATAATCAAAAAGGTAACTGTTACATATTTGACAGAAGCTTAATTCACAATATATGAACATGCACCAAGTAGATCTAGTAATAACCACATATTCTCAATGCTCTAAGTTGTTTCCAGATTTAATGATGATGCCATGTTTCTTTCTTTGGCTGTATCCTATACTGGCTAGACTTGCATTGATCTTCCAAAATTAATTTTGGCCTTGTAAGGGTTTATTCCTTCTTTTAATTATTTTTATAAAAATTATAATTGCATTTGAAATTCATGATATTCCTTTCAATGTGGCTTATACCTAATCAGATTGCCATCAGCTAATGCTGTACCTTTTTCTGAGCCATTTATTCTTCAAGCAATACTCCGTTTCTTCTAGAAAATCTTGTCCAAGTTCATGTTGACTCAAGTTTCTTTATAAATGACAATTATCTTTTTATAAAAATGATAATTGTCATTTATAAAAGATAATTGTTATATAAAAGATAATTGTTATATAAAAATAATTGTTCTAGTCACCTCAAGATCCTTTCCAGTTTAGAGCACTGGGTTTTTTTAAATACTCTGGAAAGGGACATCAGATGATAAACGCATATAGTTCCATTCAGCTGGGAAAAAGCTCTTTGATGCTGTCCATTGTTAGAGATAATACTTTGCACAAAAAGTTTCCAATGTTGCTATCAATATCATGTTAGGAACACATGCCAGAGAAAAATCAACATGATGAGAATTAGAGTTGGGTGGATTTCTCTAAAGATCGGTATATACTGACATCGCTATGAGAATTGCTTCATCATGCTTTGAGCACCTAATCTATCAGTCTGTAAGTCCATTTTAGATGAAAGAATGTCTAAAAATAGCAGGACCAGTGACAGCAAGTTAAGAAGCCATAAAAGAATTTGAAAAACCAATCAGCTCCAGAACCTTTCATGCTCAGCCTATGAAACACTATGCTCCATTACTGAAATCTGCTGGCTACTGAATGGATGGTCTTGACCTGGAAGCCAAACAGTTATATAGTGATACCAGCACATTGAAAAAAATCTGCACCATTTGACCCACTGTACATTTTCAATAGGTTTACTCTGTGTCATAACCCTTTAGAAGTTTCCACTTCCTCCAGTACAACTTCCTTATTCTATAAGTTTGCCATTATTGTTCCTAAGGGTATAGCCTTGCAAATGAGTGCATAGAAATATTACCAAGTAGGTTCTGCATATCAAATTGACCACTCGAACTCTACTTATAATTTAACTGGATGAGACTCAGTACATTTACACCATAATCTGTTGCACAATCCATTTAGTGTACACGTTTAAAATCTTGCTTTATAAGGGATGTTTAATAAACAAAGGGAGCAGTCCAGACCTCTCTGCATTATAAATTATGAATATTTTTCTTAGATAGGATGCTTAATGGAGGTAAATCAGCATAACTTTACTGAAGCCGATGGAGCTTTGTAAATTTACAGCTGCTGAGAAGATTTCATAATGGAATTCTGAAGCCATAAAGCTGCTCTAAGTGAAACATGAAACAGGCCCTTGGCATCAGCAATATGCTCATTATATAATGCAATAACCTCAATGTAGATGCATTGAATGGGAGATTAAAGATGACACTCAATGATTTATAGCAGGGATTTTGTGATAATTAATCTTTTTTTTATTATTTTTATCATCTTCTCTGGTAAAGCTCTTCCCACCCATGTTTACATAGGCTTTGTTTTAATGGCATTGTCTGGATCTTGTACAATTAATCTTAACAGATCCACACACATTATGGCAAAAACACCTAGAATTAAAATGGTAATAATTCAGATACTGTACAGTACATGAAGTACTGTATATCAAAAGGCATAAATAATAATGGAGTAATAAGGTCTTTATAACTCAGCTACTGGGCAAAGAAGGGGCAATCAAGCTTCAGAGAATGAAGAACTCTGAAATATTTAATGTTTCATATGTATACATATATATAAAAAGGGGGTGGTACTCATCTCCAGTTCACAGCTGAGGGATCCAGCATTTGCCTGAAGACCCTTCAGTGGTCATGTGGCTAGCATGACAATATGCCAAGGTCCATGGAACACTGTTTCCTTTCCCACCAAAGGTGATACCTATTTATCTACTTGTACTTTTAGATGCTTTTGAATTGCTAAGTTGGCAGGAGCTGGGACAGGAACAGGAGCTCATACATATATAATAATATTACATTGCATATTCTATATATTACAGTAAAACCTCTATTTAATGGGCTACTGGTTAGACAAGATGTTTGTTAAAAACATAGGCCATGTATAGAAATTTATATCATTTGTATATTAATTGATGTAAGTGGTATTATGTGCACTAAAATCTCAAAAAGTGGACAAACCACATTTTTCATAGACAAACTATTTTGTTTAATGGTAAAATATGATTTAACACGTCAGTCCATTGTATCTGACGATCCTTAAACCAAGGCCCATTAAAATGAGGGATTACTGTACAATATATGATAAATAATATCATATGACATTTTGACATTTCTCTTGTAATTCAGCTCTGTTTGATTACAAACTAGCTTAATATTATTATAGAATCAATTATTTTCATCCACAATTAATGCCATAGTCCATAATTCATGCAGACTGGGCTTGCTGTAATAAACTGGCAGAATAGATCAGCATGTTCATCTGTTCTTGCACAAAGCATTCCAAGTGTGAAAATCCTGTGACCAAACCCCAGTCTGTCATAACTCAACAATAAAAAGTTATCCACGTCAATGTACTACAATGCCCTTTTCACATTAGCTTCTCCAGATTTAGTTCAATCTGTATCTAATGTCAAAGAAAAACTCTTAGCTAATCGATCCTGTGTCCATTTATGTTCATTTGAAGTCTAAGGAATTATTTAAGCCTTAAACATATCACAATTCAACTTTTGAAAAGTTGAATTTTGTTTTATAAAAACAATAAAAAGCCTTTGAATATTTAGAAAGTCTCTTTCATGTGCCATTGAATAACTAATCATACTCCAGAATTGAGAGTACAGAATTTACAATGTTGAGAAGGGCTTATTTATTTCTTGGCTACCCATTTGCATTTTTGCGCAGCCAAAAAAGAGAAAATAATTAATTTGAATAGTTGTCTCATTAAATCAATGCCTCTTAAATCCTCTTCAGATGGAGGAAACCTTCACAGTTTGTGTCTCTATATGTTGAATTGATTTCCCACTCAGACAGAGAACTGTCACAATATTTTCTTGTATTCCCCTTCTGCTACTACCAGTCACAGTTTTTTACAGTGTATAATGTCCATCATATCTCCTGGTGGGGCATCAAAGAAGAATCCATCACCACTGATGGTGTCTAGATCACAAAAAAATTTGTATAAATATATAATTGTCCTTCTAGAAGATGTATTTCTGTATTTTGGTAGGTATTTGTGAGACATCAGGTACAAAAGGCTGTGCACTGCTGGTTAGGCCACAGGAAGTGCAGGCAAGCATGAATTTATAGTTCCTCTTTCACTCTCCCTTTTCCATCACGTGGCCAGATATTGCCAGTTCAGTTCCATTCCTTTAAATCTACTCTTCTCTTGATGTTTTTTATTTCCTCATCATCATTCTACCAGCTTATTTAATGGTTTCTACCTCACTAGTGAGTTTCAAATCTGCTAAGTATTTTCTCATTCTTATGATCCTCATTGTCTGTCTTTGAATATTTCTTTCCAATCCATGAGTTTTATTTCTTGACCTAAAAACCATCTATGTCCTCACTAATAGTGAGTACGTTTTCTCTCTGGGTGAAGTATATTCTTTGAAAATAAAAACAAGACTAAAAGCTTAATCTTAATGCCAGAACAGTAGAAATAATCTGATATATAATCTGACAAACAGATAAATAATCTGATAATGTTATCAGATTGTACATAGTTTGATAAAATGGTAGAAATAATCTAATGAATTCAGAAGCTTAAGGAGACAGCATAGCTCTTCCTGTTGCTTGCTGGATCCTCAAAATTTTGGAAGGTCATCTGATTCCAGGCTGAATCTGCAGCTAAGCATACACAAAATAATTTCCTCCTTTCTTCCTTATCTGAGAAGGGAAAATATGCTCTTTATTCACCTGTGCACACTGTTGTGCTAATTCTTAAGGATCATACAATATCAAGAGACTTGTCCCTGGCCTCACTATTTACCCTATTTTCATCCAGGTTCCATGTTGTTGTTGTTGTTCAGTCGCTCAGTCATGAGCCATCTCTTTGTGACCCCATGGCCTGCACTACACCAGGCCTCCCTGTCCTGCACTGCCTCCTGGAGTCTTCCCAAGCCCATGCCCATCACACTGAAGATGCTATCTATCCACCTCATCCTCTGCTGTCCCCTTCTCCTCTTCCCTTCAATCCTTCCTCCTATCGCAGTCTAATGAGTCCTCTCTTTGCATAAGGTGGCCAAAGTATATGAACTTCAGCTTCAGTATCTGTCCTTCCAGTGAGCAACCAGGGTTGACTGGTTTGATCTCCTTGTAGTCCAAGGGATTCTCAAGACTCTTCTTCAGCGCCACAATTCAAAGACATTGATTCTTCAATTATCAGTCTTCCTTATGGTCCAGCTCTCACAGCCATACATTACTACTGGAAAAACCATAGCCATGAATATGTGGACCTTTGTCGGCAAGGGGATGTCTGCTTCTTAATACACTGCCATAGCTTTCCTCTCAAGGAGCAAGGGTTTTTTGATTTCATGACTGCAGTCAATGTCTACAGTGATCTTGGAGCCAAAGAAGGTGAAATCTGCCACTGCTTCCATTTCTTCCCCTTCTACTTGCCAGGAAGTAATGGGACCAGTTTCAATGATCTTTGTTTTTTTAATGTTGAGTTTCAAGCCAGCTTTTGTACTCTCCTCTTTCACCTTCATCAAGAGGCTCTTAAGCTTTTCTTTGCTTTCTGCCATAACAGTGGTATCATCTACATATCTGAGGTTCTTGATATTCCTCCCGGCAATCTTAATTCCAGCTGGTGATTCATCCAGCCCAGCATTTCACATGATGTACTCTGCATATAAGTTAAA
>JANHZU010004337.1:197448-218497 GCA_032468055.1 Acrochordus granulatus
CAGCACCAAGGACTCCAAATGCCGTATCTCCAGGAGGTTTCCTGGTATAAAAGTACATTCCTCTGAAATAGGCATCATAGGTCAACTAGTCTAGCAATAGTATTTGGTGGTATGCACCAAACTGTGCATAAACAAATCAGGACTATTCAAAATTGAAAGCTAGTAAGACACAATTACCTGCCAACTCCTGGCACTTTTTTAACCCTAGTTAAAACTGGGTATTTTATTTGCTTAGCTCCAAATGAACTGTGATGGTTTCTCCATCATCCGCTTATGTGTCTGTGAAGCCCAAAGAGTTTTAGCTATGCTTCTTTTTTGGATCAAATATTACTGACATGGATTTTAAAAAGCAAGGGATTATTTAGGGGAGAAATATAAAATCAGGAATGAATGAGACCTTTTTTATTGTGATATAATTCTCAGGATTTTATGCATAGACTGCCTTGAAAAAAGGATAAGAAGCCTCCGGATTAACATGTGGATAACAAATCAATAACTAGTAATCAATTATTAACAGAATAAATCATTATGTTAATAATTGATTACTAATTATTGATTTGTTAGTAATAGAAGTAATACTGTTATCAATTTTAAAAATGTTTGCACTCCACAATATAGTTACATTATGTGCACATCCAACTATTGTGGACTTTGCAACAAGCCATGGTCCCAAAAGAGTTTGAATAGAACCTCTTCTTCTCCCTACAGATAGTGGAGAAATAAATTCTCTTGTTCTCTTCTCTTGCAATAAACTGGTAAGATTTTTCTATATTCCACTGGACTTTTCAATGCCACATATCGAAGGACTCTTGTAAAATTTAGCTCTCATGCCTCATTTTTCTGCACAATTTCATTGTAACAAAATTACAAGAATTCTCTTCTTCTTAAGAGATAGACAGATGATAGATAGATGACTTATAGAGACTCATTATTGAAAAGGTTAGTTTATTTTTTTTATTTTATATGTGTTTTTCATCAAATATTTGAGTATCGTTTTCTGATACTCTGGATTCTTACAGCCTTGTCACTGGGAGTCCACGTGGTAGAACTTCTGGTGATATTTTCATTTAACAATTACAGTATAAATATAGGATTTGTTTCTAATAAACTATAGAATTTATTTATTTGTTTGATTTTCCACTTTTCCTTCAGGAGCTCCAGCTGGCACACAGAACATTCCCTTCTATTTTTCCCACAACAGCCACCTCTATAAGTTGGGCTGTGATAGGTGACGGGGCCAAAGCCATGCGGTGAGCTTCCATGATGAAGGATTCAAGACAAAACCCTAACTCCCCAATGGCTCTCAGATTCAAGTTTTATCAAAACTGAAACCGGGCCAATGATATGATATGTTACCAGTAACATGGGATTTGTGACACACAATCAATTCTGCTTATGTTAATGTTGAATTTGGATTATGAAATAAACTGAAATCCACACTCTAGAAGGGGCTGTTCTCATACCTCCAATGCATATTCTTTTTAGTGTTCTTCCTATCTTGCTCTTATGTCTGAGCTTTCAGACACTATTGCTTATAAACACTGCCAGCCTATAGAAGAGAATATTTGTAGCTCAGGGTTGTATTGCGGAGTCCTTGGTGCTCTCTGAGCTTGGTTGTTTTCCTGCAGACATTTCATTTTCGAACTAGATAGCATCAATAGTGCAAGAGAGGAGTGAGATTTGCTTTCTTTATATACTAGTACAAGTATATACAACCAAGCTCAAAGAGCACCAAGGACTCCTCTGCCAACCTACTTCTACATCATTCTCTTCTTTAGAGGAAGTCTTCTGCACTACACAAAGGATTTAAGATGGCTCACTTCTGAGGCTGGATATGGAGAAAATACGAAGAGAAACTTCGTGCAAGTTTTTTAAAAAAAATCACAAAGCAATGAGCTGCACCACATTTCTTCTTGCAAAAAACTGCTGTAATGGTCATTTGGTATTTACACCAATAGCTTACATTGTCTATAAAGAGTCCAATGTCAGTCATCAGCATTCCTGACAACATCAGAAGCAGTTTTAATTTTCCTGAAATCAGTCATGATGGTGTAGGGTACACATACTAATGGATTCGAACTCATTGGAAAATAATCCATTGCATCAAATGAAAGATGCTGATAAAATCGAGGCATAAATTCTACCACATGGTGAGTTAGCATCATCTGTTTAAGCCAATGCAGTTCTAACAGATATTTTAAAATAAAAGTACAAATAAAAGCACATTTCCCCCACTTTTATAAAAAGTCGGTTATAGAAAGTCAGACCTTACTTTTTACTTCTTGACACTGACAGATCATAATTCCTTTTATTCTGAAATGGGAAGAAACTCTTAAAAATCATATTGGTATTGATTGATTCTGAACACTGCTTGAAAGCATTTCATGTACTGGGAAAACATTTGAAATGGGCCCATCTATTACAGAGTTTCCAAACTCTGTAATATATCCCACCCCATATATTGAGTTCTTTCCAGCTCCCAGTGGTTATCTTTCAGAATCAATACTAATAAGTTTTTTTACTGGCTTCAAAAGTCTTACATTTACAGCATAATTCAAAGAATAGGCTCTGCATGTGAAAAGAAACTATTCCTTTGCTCTGTCTGATTGACATGAACATTATCAGGATTTTATGTCAACAGAAGCAAGTTAACTAGAAGATAAATTATGTGCTCCTTTGCAAAGAAAGATCTGAAAGCTCAAAATGGACCTCTTCTGAGCTGGTTTCACAAATTAGCAACTTTATATGCTTACATTATCCTGTAATTATTGCCACACATGAGTAATGACATTAGCAAAAGCAATATAAAAAACAGAAATTTGCATATATACACAATATATCAATAAGCTCCTGTATTTAAACAGGAAGAAAACCCTACCCTCACTTGCACTGATCATATTATCTAGTTGGGTAATAAAATGTCTGCAAGCAAACATCCAAGCTCAGAGAGCACCAAGGATTCCATACTCATAAATAATGATCATAATTTAAATTTAAATCAAAACACATTTCTCCATATCTAAAGTTTATAACCAAGTGATTTGTGGTTTTTTTCGCACTGCTATTCATGTGCAGATCTCTCTTCTTAAGGGTTTGCTTGTTTGGACCAACCACCCCTTCCACTTAAGGGCAATCCTGCTGTAGAGGATTCAACCTCAACCCACATGTGGCACCTCCCAACCTTTGGAATAAGTTCCTAGACTTCTCCATATCTTCCTGTCTTGTTTAAGGAGGCAGTAAATAAAACTTAATAGATTTGATTAGATATGAAACCTTTGCCTTAAATGCAATATGGTTAGTTAATGTTACATGTCAACTTGAGCTTTTTGTTCTGGTTTTATTTGCTTTTCGTCCAAAGGATTTTTGTTGTTGTTTTTCTGGTCTTGCCAGATTATTGCAGTGGGATCACCATCAAACCCTCAGTTGTCAAAAAGCTTTTTACACCTATCTTATGTTCATAAGATAACATTAATGCTACTGACTGGCTCGCTCAACCACATGTAGGGGGACAGTTGCAGGATCTATTTCAAAAGACAGCAGCTGTAATGGAAATTAGGATAGTGTGTATTTTAAAAATAAAAATAAACAGCCCTAAAATATTTAACCTGAGTCAGCAGAGGGCAGCACCTTCCTTTCCAACAGAATTTCTCCTGGTTAGCATTTCAACATTGATGCCTTGTCATAAATTTGGAGGGGGGAGAGTTTTATTTGTTTGTTTGTTTAATATTCTGCTTAATCATTCATGTCCTCTGTCAACCTGACTTTGTCAACGTCACATCTAATAATACAGGCTATTTCTCCAACAATTTAGCTGAAATTGGAAGGTTTGTGTCAGACTCTGTGAAATCTAAAGAGAAAAGGACCCTCTTAAGAAAATCACAGCCACCCTTTTATAATGCTCTGACATTTTGTATGAAATGAAATGATCCACTCAGGATGATACTAGTGGACCTTCAGAAATATTAAAAAAGCCAATTTGTGTGGGAGCTCCAAGCCTTGGGCAACTGTTGCGTAGCTGCAGTTTTTTTTACACTGGCAAAATAGCCTGCAGTCTGAGATTCACCAGCCGTTATTGTCCTCTTAATCAAGGATAGACAACCTGACTGGCCATCTAATGTTGGAGTTTTAGGCAGGCACCCAAAATATGTGATTTGAACAAAGACAGCTGGGGTTACCACTATATGCACCTCCAGAGGGACTGTTCATAGATTATCTGGATTTGCATGCAGATGTGAGACACAATATTAGGAGAATTTCTATAAACCTATGGATGGATTTGCAGGACTCTTCAATTCGTGCCAATATAATGTATGCAGTTCCAAAATATGGTTGGTGTTGATGGAAATGGATTAAAGAAATATGCAGTCGTAACACTTAAAGCAATTCAGCAGATTAAAAGCCTGTCAGTTGTATGTCTTATTAATCCTTTTGAAGAGTTTGAGCAAGAGGATATATAGATTTTCAAAGTCTTTGCCCCATTGCTGCAGTCTCGAACTAGGTCTGATCGGCATTCTGCCCTTTATACTTCCAGAACCTAATCCATCAGGAGGGGATCAGTCCAGATCAGGACAGCAAGGAAAAGAAAGAGGTAGGATGCTGGCTTATTCTATGAATAAGCATTAGCATCTTCAACATAATGAACAGTGTGGTCCTGAGAGTCCATATCATTGTTCAGACAAGGATTCAGTGTAACAACTGTTTCCCATTCAACATCTTGCCTTAGCAGAAACTTGATTGTCGGTACACTAAGTGAACGAGAAAAGCATTTACAGAACTGAATGCATTAATCATGGAACTACATGTATCTGAGAACTCTGATTCATTTGTTAGCCTTCATCTCACGTTTTATGATCCTTAAGATTGTTTGCTACAAAAGACATAACTGAAACAACTGACCAAACAACTTCTGTTTGCAAGCTTTTTTCTTCAGTCAATTCTTTCAGTGATTTCCAGGAAATGTTTTATTGCTCCTTCATTCCCATCTAAAGCCACATTCCCAAATGGGATCTGAATTTCTAGGTCTTTGTTGCAAATAATTCATCTAATGCTGAAACACAGCCCCAACAAATCTTTATTAATTGCATTATAACCCATCTTTTTTCTACAAGCTCAAGGTGGTATATACGAGGGACTTCTCTGTTTTTATCCCTCCAGTAACAGCTCTGTAAGATAGATTCAGCTCAGGGCTCAGTGACTGAATGCCTTTCTTCGCTTCACTTCTTTGATATCTCCACTCCCCCTCTCAGTAATGGCAGTGATGAAGAAATGTCATTGCCTTCCCTCAATTTTTCTTATATTTCTTGTCAAAGTTATTCTACTTCTACCATTTTCCTTAACTCTCTCTTCCAGACTTCTGATCAAATCATTGTCCAACCGAATCTCTTCCCAGAGACTCCCACAATCTCTCTATCCATGTTGCATATCACTTCTCCTCTTTGGCCTCCTGTATTTTTCTTCTCTTTCTTTCTCCTTCCCTGCATTCTTCTTCCTTGCCTTCTCCTACATAAACTCATTCTCTCTCTTCTCATCTACCCAGTTCTTTTTCAGCATTCTCCCATCTTCTCTCACAGGTGTATGATCTTTCTTTATACATCTTGTAACAATATTCCCAATCCCAGCTGTGAAGAAAGGTAAATGTTCCAGTGTCTGTAGAAAGAGTTGGTAGAAAAGCTAGCAATTTCAGTCAAATCTTAGAAAAGATTTCAACCTTTAAAAAAATCAATATTTAGCCAACAAAAAGTATTATCACCTCTCAAGAAATATCATTATGTGATAGATGGTCTTCCAATATTTATTTCCCAATGCATTAAAACAGCAAGGCATTAGCTTTACTAGTAAACCAATAGATTTAAGGACGTTGTTTCTATCGGATTTTCAGGATATGATTTTATATAATTACATTTCTACAATGGAAGAATGGATGATGAGGTTAAAAGAGTTGGCAGAGATGGTGAAATCAACTGCTTTGATTAAAGAAAAGACTTTGTCAAGCTTTGTCGCCACCTGGAAACCACTTTTGGACTTTTTGCTTGAAAGTGAAATAAATGATATTTTTAACTTTGAGACTTGAATATTAGAACTGTTTATGATAAAGGAAGTACTGTGCATTATTATTATTTTTAGAGCAAAAGATTAATATATTTTATATTTGTATATCTTTCAAAGAAAATTAGAATTTATTCTTTATATTTTTCTTCCCTGATCTTTTTCTACAACCCCAGTTTTGCTTTTTCCCTGACATCCCTTTTACTTTAATTTCTTTCTTTGTTTCCTTGTATTTTATCTTCTGTTGAAACTTCATAAAATTATATTTTTTTAAAAAAGGATATGATTTCAAATAATTTTTAAAAATTCACTTAATAAATGGCAGTCTATTTAATGCAGCATGAAGGAACTTCTTTTTAACATTATTTGGGGTCCACTTTTGTTACCATTAGATCATACGAGGTTATAGCATCAACATTTGATATGACAGTTGCTGATTTGCAGCACTTTGATTTTACTGCGCTTCTTGCATCTTAAACCCTTCCAAATCTCTCTGGAGAAAAAAAAAGTCTGAGATGCTAACTCCAGGTTATATTCTAATATCAGTGAAACATTTCCCTGCAGACCTCAGAGAGAGGCTAAATTTTCAGAAAAAAAGCTGACTAAAGCTTCCCATCTCTGTTTAGACTTCCTTCTGTAAGCCAAACCAGGGCAGAAATAAAGATAGCAATGGGAACAATTATCCAAGCTCCCCAATGGGCCATTTTCCCAGTCTAAACTCTGGTTCTTTCAAGAGATCATATGGAGCTTCCTTTTTCATATAAAACAATTCATTTCAACCATCAAACTGCAATCCAAAAATTATCTCATTTTCCCCATGCAGCCAAAGTGTTCTTGATCCATTAGCTTCCACCCTAAAGAAAGGGAGGAAAAATTTACATTGAATAGAAAAAGATGAAAAGAAATAGGTTCGTTAGATATCATCAATTTAAGTTTGATTCTTGGTGACTGCTTGGACAAGTACTTCCCATCTCAACTCCTTCTGCCTCCAGGCCCCTTGGAGTCTTCTTCAGATAGGCATTATATGAGATGCAGAGGGGAGAGGTCTGAAGGCATTATTGAAGATGCTGCCATGGATCTTTGCATAAATGGTTAGCAGATTTTCATAAACTCTTTTATGCAACTTTAAATTTTACTGCATAAAATGTAATGGACTAATGCACAGTCATTCGTAAGAATGAGATATATTTCAGTGATGCAAGATGTCACTTAAAGAGCTAGAATACAAACAGCTAAGAACAGAAGTGTTACTTAATGCCAAGTAGATTTAGAAATTTATTATGATGCTGTTCCTGAGGCAGCTTTCTTCAAAAGGTTTAAACTTACAAAAGTGAATACATGTAGTCACTAAACTGATTGATTAAGAGATGAAAAGGGTTGCTTTAACAGAATCCCAAAAGAAAACAGCTTGTAATGCCTTTGGAGTCTATGCATTGCTGAGATTCTTCTGAAAGCTTCTCTTATCATCATCGTCTTAGTCAGTGTCTCACAAGTAAAGGTATCTGTTTTGTTTAAAAATATGGCTTCTTGATAAGTGCTTGGTTGATTTTCTTTGGTCTTCAAGTCAGTTTTTATTCCTGGCAATTGCCTGGATAGATGCCTGCATTTTCCTGGAAAGATTTTCAGAGGTTTTATGCCCTTGCCTTCTTTGTAAAGCTGAGAGAGAGAATGACTAGCCCAAAGTCACCCAGCTGGTTTCATGCCTAGGGTAGGGCTAAAATTCACTATTTCTTAGTTTCTAGTCTGGTGCCTTAAATCACTGTGACAAACTGGGTCTCTGATGAAAATAGTTTGTACTTAAACTACAGTTTTTAAAAAACTTATTGCAATGCAAGAGAATTTCTATTTAGGAGTGGATTGTATTTAGTTTGGTGAATCACTTATTTGTAGAGTTGAATGGAGACAGAGATATTGGAGTCTGAATTTTTCTTTTTCTTTTGTGCATAACATTCAAGACAAAAAAACTAAGATGCAGTAATCACATCCAAAATGTCTATTCTTACACAGAGAAATGTACCAAACACATATATGGTGATGTTGTATTGATAGTGCAGGTGATCAGTGTATGGAAAAAATTGATTATCATCTGGTTAAACCCACCCTCTTAAATACTACATCCCACTGGCTATCTGATTAAAACAGTCTGTATTTAAATTACAGTCTTCAATGATCATTTTTTTATTGAGTCTGGGACTGCAAAATTAGGCAACATCATACCAATGATGTTGGGTTAGGGTTAGGGTTAGGGGTGTGCAATACACCAGCCAGTGTGGTGTATTGCTTAAGGGCTTAGGCCAGGGGTGTCCAATCTTGGCCACTTTATGATGTGTGAATTTCATTTCCCAGAACCCTCAGCCATGGAAATTCTGGCAACAAGAGGATAGGCCAGGACAGGCCATAAAATGTAGCTCCAGGCTCCATATGTGAGGCTGTTTAGGGTGAGATATTGAGATTAGTTTTAAAAGTGCAGCAAACAGAAACCCAATCAATAATCCCTAACTATCTATAGTGGGGATGAACAAACTCTGAATGGTCATATTCTATGGACTGAAGGGAACAAAGTGAACATGTCCTACTATTATTTAGATTAAAATAATATAATTTATCACTTTTAAAACTATATCCAATATATAGACAGGTTGCGATCTGATGGAAAAACGGATTTTTCTCTCTCTATGTATGATTGCAGTGATATGCCTATTTTATGTGCCGCACTACAGTGTCTGACTTTTTGCCACTTTTAAATGGCAGGAAATTATTCCTTTCCTTGTACTGACTATTGTAAGAAAGAACTGTTGAGGGTTTCAGAAAAGAAGGAAGCAATACCACAGAGGTGACAGAAATTCCATGGGTATTTTTACAGAAATCTTTGCAGGGCATTTTGGGACATAGATCGCAACAGTGGAACTCAAGCATGTTCCTTCTCCTTTATCCCAGCTTCACGGGGTTGAGCAGTAAGTCTGCAGCAAAACAAAACAGACATTCAATTGAATACACTTTGATGATGATGATGCGGGAGCCTGATGTAACTATGCCCTTCATTCAAAAACAAATTGCTCATTGATTGACAATTTTGTTTAGCAAAGTTACATATATTAATTAGCCGTTATCTAATTACAGATTTGAGACCCAGTCACCATGTAATGGGGTAAGCTCCCATTATTTGCCCCAGTTCCTGCCAACTTAGCAGTTTGAAAGCATGAACAATGCAAGTAAATAAATAGGTACCACCTAAATTGGTGGGAAGTTAACAGCGCTCCATGTGCCTTGTGTGGTCATGTGGCTGGCACTGCCCCTGAGAGTCAGACACAACTGAAAAGGGAAACCTTTATCTTAATTATAAATTATCTCTAGTATGCTTAATGGGGAAAATACAGTTTAATGCAAAATTCAGAAACGTGGAATAAGAACCTCTTATTGAAAAGGCAAGAGATTTGGAAGATAAGAATCAAGAGATGGTGCCATTCATATAAAAGGGAATTTCAGCTTAGGAATGTAAACGTTCAACTAAAATTTCTGTGATGAAAATTGTAAATAGGAGCTTTAAAGGACCAAGAAAATTAAAGTAGGATTTTCTAAGGAATGTTAACAGAATCGCAGAAGACATTTCTCAGGAAATATTTTTGCCAATAGGCGATCGAAAGAAAAGCAGGATGCATAAAATACAGTAAATTTAAATCCGTATGAGTCACTCAACATGGCTAATTCATATATGTAAATATATAGAAACATAAGAATTAACTTGATGGATCTCATAACAGCCTACTTCAAGGCTTGTCGGATGCTTCTTTAGAAAAATAAACTTTAGCTGTATTGATGGAATGAATGAATTATCAGTATAAGTTTTTTCTGCAATTCCCTACATTTTTCTTGGCAAGATTCTCAGAAGTGGTTTGCCTTGCCTTCTTCCTAGGGCTGAGGGAGAATGACCGGCCCAAAGTCATCCAATGTGCTTTTATGCTTCTGGCAGGACTTAAATTTATGGTTTTCTGATTTTTAGCTTAGTGCTTTTAACCACCACACCACACTGGCTTTCTCTAAGAAGTCTTGTACTTGTATTTAAGGAGAACTGAATAGCACTTGCTTTAACCTTATGGAAAATCAATTTTCTGTTCAGCATTGATCACTCACACTATAAGTACAACATCAACATGCAATAATGAATAAACTTTTACATAGAGGAGATAGAATCCTCCATATAAAAATAAAAATTCTGGCTGATAGAACAGGGCAAAATCTTCTGGCTGTAAGAGAAGAAGGCTGGTGTACTTTTCCTTTCTGAAGGAGACAATTTTCACAAAGTGTTTAACATACTCTTTTTAGACTCCAGATCCTAGATTATAAATTACCCATCTGTGGTTTAACAATCCATCAAGGCAGTATTTGGGAGCAAACCTCATTGGCCCAGCAAGAAAAATGAGCAATAGAGCCAACAAATGCAGTAGGAAAGACGTAGCATATTTTAAAACCAAAATTTTTAATATGGATATTTTTTACTCTTGAAAAAACCCAGATCCTGTGAGATAGATTAAGCTGAGAAACAGTGACTAGGCCAAAGTCTCCTTGAACTTACAGTGCCTCCAAATTGAAGAGGTACCACTACATTTTCTATCATACTGGTAAGCCTTTGCCACTAAGCATGAATTTCTTGGAGAAAATCTTAAATCTTCATCTAATTCTAGTGCTACAGAAAAGACATAGAGGAACATAACTGTATGGAGTTTCAGGAGTTGTACCTAAAAAGTATGAAGCATGTTTCTTTCTAGCTTTTATTACTGGGGTTGTTGCAAGAATGTCATAGGATTATTTAATTTTGGCATACTTTTTTCCCCTTCCTTCAAGTCAATATCTTCTCTGGAATCCTTCCAATAACAGTCCCATGATGGGCAAAGGTAATAACACTGAGAATTGTTAGATGTTATTAATAAAGAAAGGTGATGACAGAAAAGGACTTCTTTTATTAGCATGGAGGAGAGTTTTCTAAGCTTTGTAAAATCCAGACTGGAGCACCATGCTTGGTGACCCTGTGGAAAGCATTTGAGTGTACTGCCTTGTTTGCCATAGACCTTCACTTCTTAAGTCTGAGTAAAAGTTTCAGCATTGATATTCATGCTGCTTTCAGCTCATAACTATCCAAGGCATGGTTTATATCTTTGAACCATAAATGCTGCCGTTGTGCTTAGAAGGAGGAGACAGAGAGAAGTGATGCTTCCTTCAAATATTATTAATCTGAGAATAAAGAAATGAAGCTTGTGGTGATAGATGTGGTTTATGACATAAGCAGGCTGATGTCTCTATGGGTATTAGACACACAGCCTGGAGGAGAGACATGCTAGCCTTGTGTGGCTATATGCTGACAAGGAAGCAAAGAGTTCAACCGGTTGTGTGTGTTTTCCATTAGTATGAAAGATGCTTGGCGACAATTTCACTGTAGATAAGAGACTGGTTACTATTTATCACCTTAGAAACTGTCACTCTTACTGCACATTTATATGGTAATAAAAGGACTGATGCTTGTGCTATGGTCTAAAATACAAGTGAATATAACCAGATTGTTTTCTTGATGTATATTCTACCAATGATTGGATATGCACATATGCATGTGTGTTGTGCTTGTCAGCCGGAAGTTCAGCAGCTTGGCAGTTCATGATCCAAGGGGGTGAGCTCCTGTTACTTGCTCCAGCTCCTGCCAACCTAGTAGTCTGAAAGCACGTAAAAATGCAAGTAGATAAATAGGTAGCACCTCCAGTGGCAAAGATAACAGCTTTCTTTGCACCTTGGTGTATATCATGCTGGCCACATGACAACAGAAGCCTCTTTGGGCAAAGACTGGCCCCCTCAGCTGTGAATCAGAGATGATCATTGATCCCTAGAGTTGGACATGACTGGCAGGGGAAACCTTTGCCTTACCTTTAATTTCTGTGTAAAGCATATATCAGTTTTCCTCTTCTGTTGGCCTCCAGATTTGCTGGACTTCCACTCTTCTAATTCTAGTGGAGTCATTTAGATTGGGGAGACTTCAAAGATAGGCATACTTTTGATAACAGTCAAGTTTCCATTAGAACTATGTCATAAAATCAGATCCAGTGGTCTTAAACAAGATAGTGTTCATTGTGATTATGGCTCACCAAAAACTGTGGGTTGTAGGTTTAAAACATAGTGATAATTTTGAATAGTTCCTTTTCAATTTCATGAGAATAAAGTAAGCTTAGGGATTTGCTATGGCAATTTAATGTTGTACATAGGTAGACACAGAGCCAGCTTGGTGTAGTGATTAAAAGGACTAAGGTAGAAACCAGGAAACTGTGAGCTCTAGTCCCACCTTGGGCACAAACCAAGCTAGATAATCTTGGGCCAGTCCCTTTGGGAGGAGGAGTTTTGACTACAAAGTCTCAAGCTGGAGGAGGGAGGGGGAAAGAGCTTCAGGGCATCCACACCCTAGAATCTCTCAGAAAAGTGGCACCAAGTCAAGCCCATGGTGTTACCATTTTGGGCTCTGATAGATAGCAGACAGCCATGGCTTTTCATTCTCCTCAGTCTTCCTTCTCCAGTTTTTTGAAAATTCTCTCTGGGTCCCATTTAGACTATTTCAGTGTTCTGTTGCACTACAGGTACCACTAGCTGAGAACCACTGATTTAGGAAAGAAATCACATATACATATAATCTTAAGAAATAAAATGGTGGCAACCAGCAGTATCCTCTAGCTGTCTCATTCTGCTGAGCTTCCTACTTTGGATTTGGCAACCTGTAAGTTTTAGCTAGAGGAGCCCTGCTCATTTCTCCTTCCCAGGGAACTGTATTAATCTTTGTGGTCACCACTGGGAATACTGATTTTAATGCTTGTGCAAAGTAGTCAGAAATCCCAGGCCTTTCGGCTGTCAATCTTGCACCATTTAGAAGGACTACTCTAATTAAAACGAAAATCTTCCCTTTTGAACGTAAGTGCCTCTTCAAGCTCTTAACAGACAAATCACCCTAATACAGGGTCATCCACAAAGGAAACCAAACAATCTTTATTTGAACTCCCTGGCGAAAGAAAATGAAGGATTTTGTTGTTGTTTGGCTGTGTTTTCTAACTTTGCCTCCACTAATTAAGGAGCAGTTTAACTCCTTACACTTTGAAGTTTCTATTCAGAACCTCTCCGATGTTAAATCAACAAAAGGCATTTAGCTTTTAGGCAGCCAGTGGCTCTTTAGTCCCTTTTGGACTGCCTAATTAAAGTAATTACTTTATTTTATACCAGGCTTCATCCTTGTAACATTGCCTTGTAATAATTGACATTGTGTGCATGTTTTAGGGGGACTGTTTGACGCCAATGAGGAGACAGTCCTACTCTCCTAGCATCAAAGTCAAAAGTAGTGGATGTCATTCCTCTATCTGGTTATTAACCTCACTACAAGAGAAACTCAGCAGAGGTGTTGCTTCTGCTTAAGTGGACAGGATATACCCCAGCCCAGCCAGTATTGCCAAAGGACTGGAAGAGGGGAATCCTTGTTGCTGTGACTCACTACTTTTTATGATTTTGAAAATGGGCCTTTGTAGCAATCAAAGGTTTGCTTGCTTGCTTGTTATCAATGGTTTGATTTCTTAATGCCCTAGAATTAGCAGTTTTATCTCCCCGAGGAAGTTGTATTTCAAAACATGGAAATTGAGAGAAGGGAACCACATTTCTTCCCATTGGAATTCCTGAGGCCCCTTTAATGTCTCAAGATTTTTTTAAAAAATCCCAGTGGCATCTTCACAAGGTAGCACATTTCAAAGGAAACAGCTCTCGTTTAATTCTAACTCATTTTCACATTTCAGTCACAATTAGTTTTAGTCAGCTATTATAATTTTAGAAAGTTTCCTTGTCTTTCATTGGCATCTCAGAGGTATATACCATTTGGGGAATCAGAATCAAAAGAATGTTCTTAATTATCATTAAGGGTTCAGAAAAATAGTGCTTCCCACCACTTTGAAGTTCTGAAATGCTGGCATGTCATATTAAAGCAAAAAAGGTTCCTGATAATCTGAAATGGTAAATTACAAGTCCTATTAAAAAGAAAGGTTTAACCACTTCTGGAAAAACTCTCTGTAGGTGATTCTGACTTCAGTGATTAATCATACAGTAAATCTGTGCTTCACTAGCACTAATAATAGGGGGCTTGCTATTTAATCTTTGTTGGCTAATGAAAATAAATAATATCTTTTTAGAGTGCTGGAGCCCTCCACTATTGTTAACGGTGCCAACAGGTCTATGGAGTTCATATTTAAAGCTAATACACCCTACCAAGTGTGAAGCACAAAAGGAAGAGAGAAAAGATAGCGTATCTTAACCAGAAATATGTTATATATTGCAATGAGTATGGATAGTGGGAAAAGCTTTTTTTTTTTACTCTGCATTAAAAAATGTCATAAAGGTACAGAAAACAATCTAGAACACAAGTAAGTATGATAGAAAATGCAATTCCTGCATTAAAACCTATGAGTCATGGAGAATGAAACTCACTCTCCAATGAATAAAACAAAATGCTTTCCAGTAGCAGTTACATAGAAGAAGCTGTACATTTTAATCTTGTCCAAAGTAATCTTTTCCATATTTAATAACTTCTTCCAGGACAAAATATTAAGGAACATGTAGACAGAAGTCTGAAATATAAGAAGACTTCCATATTATGGCAGAGTGAAAATAATTTTAAGAAACAACCTCCATTTTGCATATGGCTATTGATTATATACATTTGGTGTATGAATTTCAAATACTTTGACAGCAGAAAACTTATATAAAGAAGCAAAAATATTAAAATAGATATACATCATCATCTTACATATGTATTGTCACAATTTGGCTACATTGAAGGGAAATTCTGGAAATAAAGTCCAATGTATTTGAAGCAACAAGGTAGAGAACATTTAGCTGCTTTATATAGCTCTGAAATTAACAATATAATAACAAGACTATAAGTCATTTTAGTAGGTTGCTGCAGCATGAGTATATGAATTTTCAGTTCATACTTTATGAAGTCTGGTATTTTGATAAAACCTTTGCTGTATAAAGTGCTGAATGGATCTAAATACAATCTAAGTTATCGATTGTCATTCATTTGAATGTCATCTTTTGAAATCAATTACCAATGAGTGGTAGAACAGTATCAATGAGTAGTGGCCATTTATTTATTTTTAAAAATGACCCTACTACTTGACCCTCATTTTTTTTAAAAAGGCTTTCAACTTAAACTTCCTCCTCTCCCCTACAACTAAATAATTAACACTGAAATATTATAAAAATGGTAAATTACATGGTCACAGCAGACAGTTAAAACAGATTAAAAGCATATGTATAATAGAAAATATTTAATTTCTCTTACCCTTCCCTTGGGACAGCCAAGGGAATAGTTTTTATGTAGGAATCCTATAATCTATATATTGGCTCCTGGGAACTACAACAGCAGCATCTAGGGATGGGGGTGAATTTGTACATAAAAAATCAAGAGATCAACTGCAACTGCACTATCAAATTATTTTTGACTCATAGTAACCACAAAGATTTTGTCCATGAGCACCATCAAAACTGCCCCTTTCACATGTGTTGCATATGTGATGCACTTACATAGAAATATATAGGGTTTTGATCATGTGGTTGGAATTGACATAGATGGAGATAGAGAGATAGAAATATATAGATATTTGTTTTATTCCTTATCAAAAGAAGCTCCAAAAAGCTATTGTCATGTCTTCACCAATTACGTTTAATGAAACACAGATATATGAGTTACTTTTCAGCAGAGTTTCTATAATACATTACCAAAACAAAATATTAATATAAAAATAATTTATAATAATTTGTAGCATACCCAATGGTACTGTTAAAAGATAGAGACTTCCTGTTTCTAAAGTTCATGTGGAATATTGACTGTGATTCAATTTGTATTTTAAAATTAAGTCTATTTTGAATTAATGATCTGCTCATTAAAACAATGCCTGATAATAATTCTTATGAACTCCCATGGAAATAAAAGCAACACATTAATGAAAATCTGTGATATGAAGAAGACTGGTAGACTGAGGTCAAGACATAGATTTATGGATTTCCCCCTTAAGCTGCCTTTGAGGGGAAGCTTTGATAAGGAACATCTGATTACAATTATCATTAACTCTGTGTGGTTTCCACTCTGGGACTGATGAGATTTTTGAAAGCAGAGATGTCACATTATTAGGGTCTTTCATGTCTACAATTATGAATTTTTTAAAAAAAGCAGCATATAAATGTATTCTAAATATAAAAGGTAAAGGTTTCCCAACCAGTTGTGATTTATTCTAGGGTGCAGTGCTCATCTCTGTTTCCAAGCCAAAGAGCCAGCATTCATCCAAAGACACTTCTGTAGTCACATGGCCAGCATGACGAGCTATCAAAGGTGCATGGACCCTGTTATCTTTCCCACTGAAGTAGGTGGTACTCATTTATCTACTTGCATTTTGCATGTTTTTGAACTGCTAGGGTGGCAGGAGCTAAGGAAAACAACAGGAGCTCACCCTGTTGCATAGTAACACTGGGTCCTGAAACCAGGCCACCAACCTTCCAGATGACAATCTGAGCATCTTAACCACTTGCATCACCATGCTTCTTGTATTCTAAATATACATAGTATAAAAATATAAGCAACATAAACTAATATCTTATCAAGATGAAGAACTTCTTCATCTTTGATTTTCAGTAGCCACCTGAATCTCCTAACAGATAAAAAAGCAAAAATCAATCTTATTTTATTCCGAGTTCAGAAGATGGAGTCTTAATGAGGAAGTAAAATATAGGAATTATTGGATTATACCTACTCCAAACCAGAGATGCAAGTTTAGGAAAGACAAAATGCCATGGTAAATGATTCCCATTGTAGCATACACTTATTGCCCTTATCCAGTTTTCTCTGTGTAGGATTTAACTGTTATTTTGATTGATTGCCTCTGTGGATGCCTCTATTCAATACTAAAAACACTGTTATTCAATTTCTTATAAGAAGTGTGATCAAATTTGTTTAATACTTCTACCAATATTATGACAGCAGCATACATTGAAATAAGTAGTTTTATTATTTCTCTGCTATTCTACTGTCCTATTAACAGACAGGACAGCTTATATGTCTGGATTGGAACAGAAATATGTTCAACTTGATAATGATAAGCATGGCTTGCTTGACCTAGAGAGAACAAAATTGGGGTAGAACCGAGCTACCATCCATTCCAAATTTATTTTTAAATCATTGGATTCCTTCCTAATACTGATAATGTGGTCTTCTAATTCTTCAGTAAATATCTTTCAAAAATAAAGGAATGGCAGATAATAGTTATTTTAGCCTGCCTTCCTTCCTTAGGAATAGCAGATAATTAAAATAGTTATTTTAGCCTTCCTTCCTTCCTTCCTTCCTTCCTTCCTTCCTTCCTTCCTTCCTTCCTTCTTCTCTACTTTTCCTCATAAGAAGGGGTACATGGTAGCATGAGCAGTTAAGATGCTGGCTCAAGTTTGAGACCCAAAAGCTGCCACGTAATAGGGTGAGCTCCCGTTGTCTGCCCAGCTCCTGCCAACCTAGCAGTTTGAAAGCATGTAAAAAAAAAATGCAAGTAGATAACTAGGTACCACTTTCAGTGGGAAGGTAACAGCATCCATGTGCTTCAGCATATAATCATGCTGACCACGCTGACTCTTTGGCTTTAAACAGAGCACCACCCCCTACAGTTGGCCATGACTTTACCTTTACTTTTGCTTATATCACCTTAATATACATATCTGAAAGCAGGTTGGAGAAAACTAATTGAAAAGAAACAATTTCTTTTTCCCATCTTTCTTTCTCTCCTCCTCTCACACAGATACACAGAGAGACAGACAAATGTCTTTATAAATTCTGTAAAGGGAAAATGGCATTTCTGGCATGAAAAGGTTGTCATAAATATGCAAATGGAGAATTCAGCTTCACAAGGTCATGTTACCTATCAGTCAATTAGTCAAGAAAGAAAATTATCTAGCTATTGAGTCTTGAACTTCGTGTCCCATAGATGAATCCTTTCACATTAAGTATAACAACAGTGGCAGTAGCAGGAACAACTTTCAGAACACTTAAAAAAATAAAAACAACTGTGTGTCCTTGAATGCACTGAGTATATGGAAACATTTTTTTTTTGTTCTTGAGAAGCAGGCCTTTACAAATATAGCTGTTCTTTATTGTTGCATATCACATTTTGAAATGAATAACTTTTAAGAGCTTATGCAACTATGAGCCTCCTAAGTAGTCCAGACAACAAGCATAAACCATGAGTACTAACACTACATTTATTATAAAGTTATAGTGACAGAATCTTGCACATCTGAAAGCAGTTCACCCTTCATTTACTTTTACTTTCCAGAAAACTAGGGAGATGCTTCCATACCCCTTATTTTCCTGTGAGCTGAGACATCTTTTGCATGATGATTCTCTAGTGTGTGGCTTTTCTTCCTGTCTCCCACGATAATTCCCTTCTACCATTACAGCAGCATACAAACTGATTACACATCATAATTCCAATCTATCCAAAAGTAATTATGTTAAACCATAACTCCCTATAGATACACATGATTTATTTTTTCCATTTATTTAATTAATTCTTGGTAACTTTGCAAAGGTGCGATCTTTCTTCTCAAGCTGAATATTCCATATCCATATGACAAATTAATACAATTTGAAATTAAGTTAAAGATGAGAAGAAGCCAAAATAAAACTTAAATAACAAGAAAAATAACAAGAAAACTTAAATAATAAATATAAGAAAGAGCTTTCTCTTCAAACTCAAGAGGGTAAGAGTGACCTTTACATTTATAAAAAAATGTTTTAAAATTTCTTTTTACATTTTCTCATCCACAATGCAAGCAAATGTATTTGGCTCTTATGCACACATTCAGGAATGAAAATGCAAGAATCGGTTTGGACTTTAAAATCACGTTTTTATTAAAACTCAGAAATTGCAATAAGAAGGCTAAACATGAAGCTCAGGTTTAGCTATGGAAACAGCAAGAACAAGTTCAACCATTTCTGTTGTAGATGACTTCAAGGCATTATTTATGACTGCTGCTACCCATTTATTAAATCAAATGAACATCAGTTTGCCCTCAATCTCATGCAGTAATGGTTTGCTTGGAGAATGTATTTTTAACTTCCCAATGGACATTCCTACAGTACTAATCAGGTCTGAACTTACTTGCCTTTTTGACATTAGGCAAAGTTCAGCTTCTGTAAATGCCACCATGGAGTTAGGTATTGAGGTATAGGCAGGTGTTACTTCCTTTCATCTCAACAGTACTGAAGGTTCTTAGTAAGATAAACTGTGAAATAATCCATTTTACTCTCAAACTGCACTAGCTGCAGTGAAGCAGAAAGCCCATTCACCAAAATACACCAAATCACACCCCGAATGAAGCATTACAGTACAAAGTAGGACAAAACAATAAATCCAAATTCAGGTTAATTCAGGAATCAACCCCTAATTTCTACACAGATCAACAACAAAAGTGACTAGTAAAATCTAAAGATGGGAGGGCAGGATATGCTGAAATCTTGTATTGCTTTCTTGTGGCTAAGTGGATATTCTGGTTAAGTATGATTTGTCAAGTAACCCTTGACAACTTTAGATACTGGTCTGAGGATTAAGCAGAATGTTATCACTCAAAATAGACTGCCCAGTGTTATGCGAATTGGACTATGGGAAAAAAATAACATTTCTATGCCACTGTTTTGACACCATCTTCCCCATATAAGAGTCTTAAAATTGGCCCTTGGTTGGCTTCAGCCAGACATTTTCTAAAACTTTCTTGCCACTCATGCATGAAACTACGAATCATACTCATTCTTTTCTGTCCTACTGTATTTCTCCATGCAAGTTTCACCCATTCAACATACAAAATAAATGCAGTGGTGTAAAGTAAAGCGAGCTTTCTGTCTCAGAGGTGACATTAGGAAGCATATGTAGTCCAGTATTTTTATTTCAGTTTGTATTTTTTAACATGTTCTATGTTTTTCTTTTTAAAATCCCAGTTTCAATATCCCACAATAAAGCTGTTTTGGGAACTGGGTAAGAATTATTTCCATTCTATGCAACCATATGCTCATACAGCAATGCAGGCATATGACTGTTCCAACAGTATGTATCTGTGAATTATGAAGTGAGAAATATTAATTTGATGAGCAGTATTTCCGATTATTAAAGTTCATTTGGTACAGTGGTCAAAGGCTAGAAACTAGGAGACCATGTGTTGTAGTCCCGCTTTACGCACAAAGCCAGCTTTGTGGTTTTGAGCCTGTCATTCTTTTTCAGTCCTAAGAAGGAGGCAATGACAAATCGCTTCTAATTCCAGAGACTAGTTACCAGGAGTCAAGACAAACTGAAAGGCAGCAAAAGAAATAAAATAAAAATCCAACCTGATTTATATGCCATAAGAAAAAAAGGTGATATCTTTATATATAAATATACCAGAAAACAAAACAAATGTTTCAAAGGCATTAATTTTCACTGAAAATATATATATTGCTCACAATTTTATGGCATTTATTTGTAGAGTGGCGTGCATTTATTTATAAATGTTATGTCCTAAATAAACTATTAGATTCTCTTGAGATAATGATTATGATGAATATGATAATAATTTGCATATTTTATTTTTTTATTGGAAAGAGAAGAGGAAAGAAAAGGAATGTAAATTAATATCATTTGTATGATATTCATGCCTGTTATGAAAATGTTAGCCATAGATGTCTTCCTTGACATTCTAGAATAAACTACCTTATCCACAAATTTGGTATTTCCCAAAATCAAAATATGTTTTTTTGAGATTTCCCTTACAAAACTTAGAAATTCAGTCCATGGAAATTCCAGGACACATCAGTGAACATGTTGTCACACACAAGAGAATTTAATCTTCATTCTATTTTATCCTCATAGAATAATTTTCCAGATATTCAATGGAATGCGTTCCTCTTCAATTGTATCATCTGGTTTTTCTA
>JANHZU010004337.1:226629-240539 GCA_032468055.1 Acrochordus granulatus
TGGGTTGCCATTTCCTTCTCCAGTGGAGTCCTGTAGCTCATTTTCCACTAGATGTCCAGGATCCCCAATAACTTCTAACACAGTCCTTGTTAAGCCGGGGGATGACCGAGCCAGTATGGATTTCTGTAATTTACTTCTCATATTTTTATAGGAGGGAGACACTCTTTGTCTGGCTCCTCTGATGCAACCTGTCTAGTATGGTTGAACCTCTGGAAGAGTTCTCATCTTCTTCAGAGCATACAAGCCCCCCAACCACAGCAAGTTGATGCCTCACTGGGGGATTGTAGTCTCTGCACATGCGCAAATACCAAAGATCCAACACCTCATAAAGACCATTATGCTTTTTTGGGAAGTCCAGGTGTTGGGCTGGCAGTTGGAAAAATTAATGTTTGGCTGGAAGAAGCAGGCCCAGACAACTCAGTTCTGATCTAAAAGTTTTACTGAAGTTACAAAGTCCCAAGAATTTCTCCAGCTGCTAGCCCAACATCTGGACTTTCCAAATAAGCATAATGGTCTTCACAAGGGTTTGTGCATGTGCAGAGACTCCAAACTGATCGCCCTCTTCACTCCTGGCTCAGCCCCTTCTTCTCCTACATTGCCTTTTTGGATGGCTGGGAAGACCTGGCTCTTCCCCCAGGCTGTTAATTTGGAAGTTCTGGTGTGGATGTACAACATACTGTAGTTGTTTGTGATTTTAATGAGAGAGCTACAACCTGAAGGTGTGTGTGTTTTTTTTATTTATTGCTGGTGTTTTATGTTTTAAGTTCTCCATCCAGGGTTTCATCAGAGACATGGGTAGCCTTACAAATGTAATCAATAAATAAAATATAAATTTAAGTAATTTTGATGAAAAGTGTCATTGACAAATGTGGTGGGATTACAGGATTAAACTGATGCTAAAGTTAAAGAATTTCTAAAATTTCCAAGACTCATAATCATGTGGGACTTTTTATGTGTCAATGTGAAAACCCTAGAATTATTATAGTGACCTCTGAAAATATGACAGGTAATGGCAGTCAGATTTTCTGAATTCATTGTAATTCACTAAAACGGTTATGCTTAAATTCTACTTCTACTTCCAGCAAATTACTGTTTCAAATCAAAATTTCTGGTTTACACATTCAGGATTCAAAATTTTCACACAAGCTTGCAACTGATGCCTACAGTGGATGTAACAAAAACCATAGCAGCCTGTTAAGTTTTGTTTCCTGCAAACACAACAATAAAAAGTTGAACATAGTTTTATCGGGTATATTGTCAATTACAAAGGAATCACAGGGATCAGTTAGGTATATTTTTTTCTCAGTTTCAACAATTCTTTCCTAATGTATTTTCCACATTAATTTCTGAATAACAATTACATTGCATTTTGAGATTTAATAAGGTGATTTCTAATTTTCAGGGAGATCATGGCAACAAAATATTTCTTGCTACAATAAGCAACCCCTTTTATCTGTCTCATCTAAGGGTAGAATTATTAAATGCGATCGCCATGAAAAAGATTGAGACGTGAATGACACACTTTATATCACTTTCCAATTCATCCAGTTGTATCTTGTGGTCTCTTTCTATGCCTTGTCATGCATCCACTTTGAATACCTATGAGTTCTCCTAACAGCCTCATCTACTAAACCTGTTTTTCCTTTCCTGTACCTTACTTCAATGAGCAAAGCAACAGCAATATTTCTCTAAAATATTTTTTGAACCAAAACATTCTGGGAAAGTTATGGAATTTGTAAAGAGATCAGTAAGTAGATTACATCACCATTGGAATTTCTCATGCTCATAACCTAATTTTGTTCCAAAGAGATTTGCAATATATATATAGAGAAAAGAAAGGGTAGAAAAGAAGGAATTTTCCTCACATAGCATCAATATCCTTAATTAGTGGATAAGAACTGCGAAGAAAAGCGACATGACCATAAAATCCATGCAACAATAAAACAGTCTGTCCCAGAAAGTGATGGGTACTCATACATTGGAGGTTTCTAAGAAGAGATCAGACAGCCATTTCTTAAGGATAATTTAATTGCTTTTTCTTGCATTCTGGAGAGGATTGGCTCTGACTATTCCTAAAAGGTCCTTTCAACTACACAATTCCATATTTTGATCTTCCTTTTTTTCTGTTTGACACACAGGCTCCACATAGCTAGATGAACTTTGCTACGAAATAATTAATATGTATTCCTGGTTTGAAAACCAGAATCTGAAGGCTGTTTCTAACGAACATCTTGCATGTGGTTCAGCAAAAATTGTGAAAGTACTTATTCTACATGAAATCTTATAAACACAGCCAATATTTGCTAAACTTCTTTACCACTTAGGCCTGGCACAGCTATACTCTGAGGCTTTGCAGCTGTGTGGCACCAAAGAGCCACCATTTGTGGTTGACCATATTGCTAGCCACCAGCAGCATAGCATAGCAGGGATTTTTAAAAGATCTATCATTCCATTCTATAAAAATGTATCAGATTAGATCTGCAGAGGGTCAAAATTACTGCCTACTCAAGAAATGTACCACCCCCATTTTGCTCAGTAATATTACAGCTTGGTGGTGCAAAGCTAACTTGTCTGAAGTCTGGCTTGAAAGGTTGTGGCAGTTCTTATTGCTGTGAAATATATGTTCAACAGGCAGAAGGGTACCTTTTATATTCAGTCTTAATATTTTAAATTCTAAGTTATGATTAAATAGATCATTAAGTGTAGGCTGCCAGTTGCGGATTCTACCAGGAAAGAAATCATCTCTTAATTTTCAAGCGTTCCTGCAGGACTGAAGTTTCCTCTTACATTAAACAATTTAACGTGAATCATAGAAAATGAATTATAAACAAAGTCATTTAATTGATGATATATTGGAATGAATTAAGGGTAAATATTTATATGCTGCTTTGATCCAGAATAAAATATATAAAAATTAAAACCATAAGTCAGGTCTTTGGAGATCCAAGTGTATGACACCACTAGTCGCAAAAGACAAAGATTTTATATTAGAAGTTTTTAACTTTCCATGAATAGCGTCAACAATCATTTTTAGGTTGTTACAATTACCCATGTAAGCTGCTTTCAGTACAGATTTTATTACTGATTGGGATCCTAGATTGCCAATTTTCTAGTAAGAGAAGAGGATAAACCCCTAATTCTCGGAGAAATTAAGAAAATAGATAAAATGTACAAACTGTATTGTGTCCAATCATTAATGAGAAACAAACATATTCCCATCTTTTGGTCTGTTTCAACTAAAGTCACAGCCTTGCCTAACCATTTATTACAGTGAACCGTAGAGATATGTTCCAACTGACTTTTTTTACTGCAGCAACTTCCAATTCGTATGTATCATCAAATAAAATCACTTAGGGGAGATGGGCAGTGTAAATGTGATAGAATAAAATAAAAATTTTAACTTACATGTTGGTTTCCTGTCCTCATGTTCCAGGTATTCTTTAAATGAAGCAGTGGAGAATTCCTGAATTTTAGGGCAAATCTAGGCTAAAGTAGTCAGAATGGTATAAGTTTATGCTGCTTTTAGCTGAGGTTATTTCATGCCAAAATGATAACTCAGTTTATACACAGCATTTGCTTTTTTTTTAATATATCGTTACATTCATGTTATGTTTAGTCAGGATACTATGTGCAAATAAGTCTTACATCAATCTAGCCAAAATAATCAATTGTTGTTATTCTGAAACAATTCATAATATACAATACTGCAAAAATATTGTGGACCAATATTGCTTTATAGCCCACTGCAAGTGTGTGTGCTTAGGAGGGAGAATGAATATGAATGTAAAGTGAGAAAAAGAAGGTAGCAATCATGAAGCATGGGGATGGGTGGGAGAGAAGTTCCTAAATATTATCCATGGAATTCTAAAAGTTAAAAAAAAAGTAAATATCAACTGAAATCTCACAAATTCATGAAACCATTTGCAATTATACTTTATTGCCTTACAATTGTATGTGATTTTTGGAGAAAACATTGGAATTCTATGGAATTTAGAATTAAGACAAGATTTTAGTCATTTAAGAGTGTTTTTTTAATGGCAATATTTACATCTTTGTCAAGATTGTACAGTGAGGATGACCACATGAATAAATGGTCATAGAATTCCATCTAACACCACTCTAATGACAAACTAAATCTTCTAAGTTTCTGACTCAAAGTTGGGGAGCCAGAAGAAGATGATGAGAGATATAGTCTGCTCTATTAGTAATGTCCTTTCCATGAGTAGTACACAGTTAACACAATCCATGCAATTCTCTATAATGAGTCAATATGGGATTTATTTATTTAAAAAAATAATATCTGGCCACCCAACTCACTCTCCAGGCAGCTTACAAAAATAAAATCCCAATACAAATCTTACTTCTGCAGGGATGATCTTCCACAGGGAGGGTGCCACTACAGAGAAGGCTCTTGTTGGTCATGCTAGATGGACCTCCCTAGGAGAGGGGACTGCAACATTCCTTGCCTCCCCACTCTAGTGGATTGGGTAGATACAATCAATCCTTCAAAAAATCCAGTCCCAAGCCATGTATGACTTTGAAGGTGACAACCAGCACCTTGAATTGAATTCAGAAGCAAATTGGCAGCCAATGCAGTTCCCGCAAGAGAGGTCAAACATGTGCAAGTCTAGGCTTGCAAAAAACTATGCAGGTTGCTGCATTGAACCAACTGAAGGTTTCAGATACTTTTCAAGTTCAGGCCCATGTAGAGCCCATTGCAGTAACCAAGACAGGAAGTAACTCGGACATGAATAACTCTGGGAATGTGCATCCTACTGAGATTTTAAGCATCCTCCAGATATAAGTAAACTTCAGGAAGACAATGCAAGTCAAGATGAGATATTTCATCCAAACCTTCCCAATACTTTCCATACTTCCTTTCAAGAATATTTTTTTAAAAAATAACATATAAATTTATTTAACATACAGTATGTGTTGCTTTCATGTTAATCTTGACTGGTCTTGTTTGATCTAGTTTAATAATAGTGAGAACTCAATGATGCAAAAGAATGTAGACATTTTCAGTGTGTCTCCTCTGACTGAAAATTCAATGAGCATAGCTTTTCTCCTTGGTGTTCTCAAGCCATAAACACGTGGTTTTCTTTTTGTGGTTAAAGCTCAGATGAAAGCCATGTGCTTGTAGTGGGAAATGCCATGAAAAGCAATTTTCTCATGGCAGTCTATCAAAGAGGAGAAATACAAAGATTAGCAAGGAGGTCTCAGACAAATTCTCATTTTGAGTTCTTTCATTTTAAGTTTGGTATATGTGTAGCATTCTGGGAGTTAGGCCTTTTCATTTCCTATTGAAATGTGGAATGAGAAGTGAAAGTCTGAAGATAAACTGGGTTGGATTCAAAATTTTTCTCATTTTAATTACAACTTCTTCTGCTGAAATAATGTTTTTATTGAAGGAAAAGCAAGGAAGGTTTCACCCACTGGACCAAAGAATTCGTGGATTGAACAGAGGGCTCTCCATTCACCTGTCATTGCAATGTGCAAGGAATTAGTCTGATTCCTGAAATTAAGAGGAAAATTACAGCTGCAAGTCTCATATAATAAGTTCAGGAACTCTGATCCTAGTGTATTTGTTACCAAAGGATGCTGCAGTGATTTCAACATGTTAATGTTCTTTTGCTTCTTTTGCATGTTGTTATTTTACTGACATTGAAAACCAGTTCTGAGTGTGATTGATTTCTCCTAAAATGTCACTTTAAAAAAAATTCAATTGAATAGTGAAAAACAATAAAATAAAAATGTGCTTTATGCTGTAGAGCTGTGCAGTGCTCCAAACTCTAAGACAAAATAAACCTTGAAAAGAGCTGTATCTTTTCCAGAATTGCACAACTGCCATTTATAGATGCAGTATGATTACAAAAAAAGAAAATTTGGTTCAAAGTGTAAGTAGGTGCTTCCTCCCATATACTCCAAAATACCTTTTTCACTTTTGAGTTTGAAATCCTGCATAGCTACAGTATATTAGAATAGTCTGGTGTACCTAGTATTATTTAGAGTTTGTATTTGGAGGGGAGATGAACCATGAAACAACAATATTCCAGATGCCAGATATTCTTCAGGATTTAATTTATTGTTCCTGGCTCTTAAAAACTGAAATCTTTGACCAATAAACACAAACTACTCCTGCCTCCTTTAGGCATGCCACAAATTCTAGTATTTTAAGCAGCCAACAGTGTTGAAGCCACACCAAATTAGCAGGAAGAATTATTGTGGTACAACTAAAATCATGTTCACTATAATATTTACACAACACATGTTTAGTCCTCAGAGAATTTGCTGAATGAAAGGTCTCTCTAGAAATTTAAACAGTGTAGTAAATAAATAGAAAGGAATGAAAGTAATAAAACTAATGTCATCTATTGTAAGAGAGCAACCATGAATCAGTGGCTGAGGTCTATATTTAAATAGTTTAGCTACTACACACTTCAGACCTTGGTCTTCAAGACTGTCTCCTTCAGAGAACTGATAATTATACTTGTCTACCAAATGTTATGGTATCCTGAGCAATTACATGTCCTGAAGCTGCCATTAAGTTGCTTTATTATAAGCGTAGGTCTGATAAGAGGTATATAAATAGTATTTAATGTCAAAATGCCGGGCTATATTATGGATAGTGTAAGCGAAGAATTCTTCTACAGTATGTATGAGCAAACAAGCAAAATAATTATTTATTTTCTTTATAAACTCCACACTTTCAGATCAAAGGCATCAAACTGATTCTTGTTCAACTCCTGTGCTAAGAAAAAACTTTCTTATTCTCTATTTCCATGAAAAAAATTATTATGATTTTAGGTGGCTTGGAGCCAATAGAAGTTGTTCTAAAAATATAGACTATAGGAACTACAGAATGCGACATGGAAATTTTCTATTTGTTGAACATATTTGAGATGACTCCAATTTGTTTAGAATCAAGATGAGATAACCAATATTTAAAGAGAAGATTAAAATGAGTCCTAGTTATAGAAATCGTAAGACTGAGGTTGTTCAAAGCAATGACTGCTGCAATTCAGGATTCTGCTGTATGATTTTGGAAACTACTTTTTTTTGTTTTCACATGTATATACTGCTTTATGGTTAATGGCTATTAAGTACCTAATGAGGAGCAAGTAAGTATCATTCAAAATGATATCCCAGATATTATTTTGTTTCATCAGTTGTATTTATGAGACACCTTCAGACATTAGCGTTGCAACTTAATGAGCACTTCCACAAATATAGTGTAAAAAACAGAAACTTCAAATAATGCTAAATATATATATAATATTTAAAAATACAAAATGCAACTAATGAAAAACAAGCCAAACTCCAAATAAACTTGAGCCAACCTAACAAAATTAAAAACCCAGCAAAAAAAAATAACAAATATAAAGAAAAACTATTCTTATAGCTTCAAAATAATTGGGTTAACAGGAAAGTTTTATCCTGGTGACAAAAAAAAAGTCTTAGCCACTGGATAAAATTTTCTGGATAAGACAATTCTTAATTTCGGGGGTAGGAGAGAGAGACAATAAAACATGATTTTGGATGGTTATATAACTCTCCATCACTGCTCCTTGCCTTCCCTTGAATTAAATGAAAATATAACAAGTCATAGCAGCGGCATGCTGGTAGACAAAGGATTATATAATGCAAGAAAATATTTTGACTGCATTATATTGTATTTAAGGATAGTGCAAAAATTCCACATCCCCAATATTTTTCACCATCCAATTTTATGAAAATAATTTTAAAATTACAGGAATATATTTAGTCACAATAGTGTGCATACTGCACACTGAATGGACCGATGATCAAACTAAAATCAGACAACATCCTGTATTCCTAGAGTTTCTTTTATATACCTCATGATTCATATCAAAGATTTGTCAGTACAACATAGGCAAGAATGGACATTTTCTCCCTATTCCCTTGAAAGAATTCCACATACTGTCATAAATAATTAGCAGCAGTAGATCTTTTAAAAAATGTGTCTATTGTGTCATTCTGTATTTGAAAATCTCTAAAAAGCTCTTTATCCATTCAGGATGGTAGTCTGTAGAATTTGTGAAGTCCAGTCAATTCCTGAGTTGACTGAATCAGGGCAACTATTTTTGTGGACTGCAGAAATTCTACATGAAAGGTTTGCTAAAAGTTTTAGCATGAACAAACCAGAGCTAGATGCTAAGAATCCTGGAAAAAAACACAATAAAGCATGGCCTACAGAAGAAAAAAAATATCTTCATTCAAGACACATATAATCATGGTTCAACTTGTGTTTTAAGAACTGGTTCACAGTGATGTTTTTCATACTTAAAATTATTTTATTTTTATTTCATTTTTATAATTTTTCTAATGTTCACATTCTGTTTTATCACTAAGTTTTGGATTTGTAAAGTTTATAATTTCATTTAAGCAATAATTATTGCTTAATAATTATTAAGAATTAAGAATTAAGCAAAGAACAGAAATAAAGGAACATCAATTAAATTAGAATGCACAAAAATTACAAAGCAAACCCAGTGAAAATTTTAGATATGCAGACAGACAGACAGACATAAAATCAAGGCAGCTCTAACCCTAAGAGAATAGTGAAATACCAAGCAGGTAATCACTTTATAAAGAATGGAAAATTATAAAACCAGTTATCAATACATAATAACTAAATTAAGTGAAATGAAGCCACTGAAAAAATAAATGCCATAGAAGATCAATAGGAAGGAATATTGCACTGCAATGCTCAAAAGGCCAAAATTAAACTTCCAAATTAAATCAGATTGATTTTTATAGTGAAGTTGAATATCTGATCCAGAACTAGCCTGAATACTACTCATGATGAGGTGAGCCAAAATATGTATAAATCGTCTGCTACGTTTTAAAAGTGTCTCTGCACCTCTGCATCCCCAAGTAAATCTGAACAAAAGATAATAGAAAATAAGTTTTTTCATTAGATTTTTGGAACAAGAAATGCGAAACTTCAGAATAGTAGAGGAAAATAAGACCCAGAATCTAGTATAATTAAATAGACTCAAGAACATCATGAACAAGATTGCTAAAACAGCTGAAAAAGAACAAAAAAATAGTTATTTTGCTGATGAAAAAGTCTTGGGGCATAACATGAAATTGCACTGTTAGACACAAATAATCAGGCTTAGCTGGTGCATGTTTAGCTAGCAGATTTATTGATGCTACAAGGTCACAAGAATTTCTCCAACTGCCCTCTGAACATCTGCACTCCCCAGATAAGGCTAATCGTCCTCACAAGGGGTTGGACTTCTGGTGTGAGTCCATGCATAGTGACTCAAGGCTGATCCTCCTCTTAACCCCTGGCTCCACCCTTCCTTCTCCCACAAGCACTGTGAGATGTACAAATAAAAATCTCTATTATATTTCTACATCAAAATAAGTTGTTGGTTTTTCTAAGGAAGAGGTACACAAAAATATTTTAATTGTTAGGATGAATACAATCACCTTAAAACCTCATTACTTTTTCTGATGGATAATAAATATTGTTAAAAGGAATTGAGACTGTTGATCAACCCAATTTAGTCACAAGTTTTTTTTTATTGTTTCATCTTAAATTGAGGAAAGAAGGGTAGAAATATATACAGAGAAACTACAAACTTGAAGACTTCACATGTTGTGAAGATGCACTTAAGCTAAGTTGCAAAGTTAATCCAAAAATTAGCACTATATGAAAATTCAGGCATGTATTATTTCTATGTTAGAGAAAATACATGTTAAGAAATGTCATATTCAAAGAAAAAAAAACAAAGAAGTGATCATTTTGCTCCAAGTAGTACTTTTTGAAAAGAAAGGAGAAAGAGATGATCTGTTGGAACAAAAACTGTAGAATTCACTTTTCATAATACAGCCCACACGTCCATTTTTAAAGGAAAAAAAATTAACTCCATAATGCTTTAAACGTGTAACAAAAGACTGACTGCAAGGATGATTGACAACTAGGCGCTCAGATGAAACAGTCGGCAAAGTTAAACTGAGTGACAGATGGAGATAAGCGACTGAGAAAAAATAGTTAGCAGGAGGCGTAAGCATTAGAAAGGAGATTTGGGGGGAAACCGATCATGATTGAGAAAGAGAGAAGCCATAAGTGAAAAGTACCTGATAAGATAAAGAAAAGAGGAATCTTTCCCAGCAAGTTTAAGTCTGTGCAGATTTGAAGAACATCTTTGCGAAGAGAGTTGCGTCTGATAAAGCAGATTCCTTGAGGACTGAGGCAGCCACGTCCTCTGAAAAACTTAAAAACAGCCGCTTTCTGGCCTTTCTCGGGTGTCCACACACATGGACAGCCAGCAAATAAAGAGAATGAGTAAGCACTCAGAGAGAGAGAAAAGAGAGAGAGAGGGGGGCTGAGAAAATAAGCCTTCTAGTGCTTTGAGGAGGGGTACAGATGCCAACATGGTTCTCAGAGCACTGGTTTTGTAAACTCATAAAATAATACTTTGATTGTAGCTCCCATCATTTCACAACTGTCGTCGGTCCTAATTGGTTGTTGGGAGTACTGGTTTAAAACATCTGGAGAAGTCTGCATTTGTGAAGGCTGGGTTCGGGAAAGTCGGGTTAATTCCCTTGTTTTTCATCCAACAACTCCTTATTCCAGGTTATTATCACTCCATTGGATATGCGAAGTGTGAAAAAGATCTTCTCTACTGAGGAATATCCACAGGAAGGCCATTCAAGAGAAAGACTCGTTGGGGGAAGTCTGACTCTTCAGGAACTTTAGTTGGGCAATATTTCTCAATATTTCTGGTGTTCTCCATGCATTAACCACACTTCCAAAAGCTGTTTCTTAAGGACTTCCAACAGATATTCTTCAGTGGCTGGGGAAGGTAAAGGATGGGCAAGATCAGATAAACCTTAGAATCTATATCTTCAGTGAAAGTGTATTTGTATAGTGTGAATAAAACTACTTTGTTCCTAAAGTTGTTGTTTTTTTAAATTGTGTTGAGACCAGTCCAGCCATCAACTATTAGAGCTAGCTATTAGCCTACCCTCAACTATTAGAGCTAGTTGTACACATCTTTTCAGGGCTACCAGGTTTCCTACTATTATTCTAGAACATTTTTCCAGATATGGAGGAATTACAGGTGGGCAAAGGATGATTTCATGATGTGCCCTAGTAACATTCTGAAGACACAGGCTCACTGCTGTGAGAATATGGACATATCTGAAATCACAGTACTGATACTGACTTTATTTTTTCAGCAGCTTACTATTTTTTGAAGCAAAGCTAATGCCAATATATGTTGGCATTCATTAAAACAATGTACATTTTATGCATTCTGGATTTCCTTAGGCAAAACTTCCACTCAAGTGAAACATCTCTTCAATTTCTTAATTAATGTGGTTATTGTTGGAGGGCTAACATTTCAAGATTAAGTTCAATCAAAGGAAGAGAACAGACTGGGAGTGGGGAAACTCCTAGGGAGTGTTAATTTACAATAGAAAAGTTTTTAGTTAAAAAGTTTTTTTTTAAAGAAGAAAACATATGAGATTAAATAAAGAGGACTGAGAGGAGAACAGTCTGACTGGACCATTGGTAAGAGTGGAATTCTCGTTAAGGTTAGTTTTGCTCGGTTTTATTGTGCACAATATTCATTTTTTTTAATTCAAGATTAAGTATATGTGGCCCCAAACCAAACCGAAGCCACTACAGTTATGGAAATAAAGCTTGAAGTTCTTCCAACAAAACTTTAAAAGCAAGAACGACGCATTAAAAAAACAACGAACAATCTTCAAACCAAAGATCAGCTCCTTCGACATTATTTCCTCTTTCCTTAAGGGACGCTGAGATTTTAAAAACTGGGATGGAAAAAAATCAAATATTAAAACTCCTCGATCCACTGAAGCCCTGATATTCCTTTTACCTACCACTACTGCAAACTGTTGCATCTTTTATTCTGTAAAATATGGATGGAACACACTTCTTTGTGGCGTTACAATCACATTTATCACATCTATATGAAAAATATAGAAGAAAGCATTCTTAATGCTGGTGAAAATGAACAGGAATCGTTCAGCATGTCTCACAACTAAAGATTTCTAAACATTCTCACACTACTGGAAATTCTGAGAGCTGTAGTTTGAAAGTCACAAGGTTGGAGAAGAATACAAGGATGAATTCAAGCTCAGGGAGCAATTATTATTATAAAGGTATGTTTAAATAAGGATGCTCAATTTTCTTCCCTATTTTGAATCAAAGTAAGTTTCTGAATTAGCGCTTATTCACAAATGCTTGCATTCTGGAAGAAATTCTGGAATTTCCGCAATACTTAAACTGTTTTATTTATACAGGTGGTCCAAAGCTTCTTCATAACTTGTATGTCAGAGAGACAGCGAGAAGGAGAGAGGTTACATTAAAAAAAAATCCAAATAATTTTTAATGCCAGAATTTTTTTCAGGATACTATCGGGCATCAATATGCCCATAGACAAGTCTCTCTTTTATTTTTTTACAGTTTGTTTATTTAATTCTTAGTTCTCTTTTAAATAAAGTTAAAATTAAAACTTGCATATACTAAACAACGGATCGGCTTATAGAATTATTTCTAAGGAAGCAATTAGACTCCACAGAAGTGGAAGGATTTTAAGAACATAAAAATGATAAGTGGCTGTAACCCAGTGTTTTGTCCACAAATGTATCCGGCTACCTGGATAAAAAATAGAAAACTACAGATGAAAAGAAGTATCCTTAAATTTTACAGAGGATTACAAAAATCAGCCTTACCAATTTTTCCCTTCTAACAAGAAGGTGCAAACTAATAAAACATGCAAGTCTCTCTTTCACTATTTGAACAGCATTTTAACTCAAATGGAAACCTACTTAAATACTTGGATTATATACACTGGTATGTATGTATGTATAATGTTCTATTTCCATTTTTTTAAAAAAAAACACAGCCTGCAGTTTTAAATGTGAACAATTCATTTGAATTGTAGACTTTGAGAGACAACGGCCTTGATGGGGTTTACATTCTCATTTCATTTATTTTGCATAAAAAACTAACAAATTATATTTTAAAAAGAAATTAAAATGCACAAAGAACTCCATCTAATTAGCAAATTTGTGCAATTGGGTATGCCTGAAATTAGGTCACAAGTTTCTCTGTTTTTTCTGTTAATGCGACTTGATTTTATCTCAGATACACCAATTCAATAATACGAACTTTGATCACTTGGCTCCCATAAAGGCAAGCAGAAGGCTTTTTGATTGTAGCCTCAATGCACAGACCTGTCTCCAACCTAATGTACAAACAGGATGGCTACAACTATTATCCCTGGGTTTCAAAAATCCATTAGTGCTATCACTAGAAACATCTTATTCTCTAATAACATCTACAGTCGTTTGCATTAGTGAAGCACAGATATAGTATTGCTAAAAATGGGAATTTGTCATTTCATCCCTTGGTTCTTCAAGATGCCCAAAACCTATCTTGATGTCTCTCCATTATTTATCAAATATCACAGAACAAATGAATCAGTGGGAAAAAATGTGACCACATCATGGCAAAAACAGTTCCTGCTCAAACTTAAATAACAGGAAGCTACGTAATCTTAGACTGCAAAAAAGAAAGGGAGGCAAGGAGGGAGGATTACCATGCTCTTGTCTGTACTGACAAGAGTAGAATTCAAGAGCAGAAGTCAGAATACATCTGTCTCCTCTCCCTTCTTTTAAACACATTGCCTTCAGCAGAAAGACAGAGAAATAGTTTTCTTCTCGGAAACCTAATGGTTTTGTGAACATACATCTTTTTCAGAGCAGCCATTAAACCTCACAGGTAGCCAATAGTCAAAAAGTCAGAGGTTCCAACTCTAAGAAGCCTAAAATTATGACCATGGATGCATCTTGTAGACATCTTTTCTCCCACTCAAATGATTCATTTTTGTGACTCAGCTATA
>JANHZU010004337.1:240639-251233 GCA_032468055.1 Acrochordus granulatus
GAATAAGTAAAGATAGAAATATTAGTCAGTTAAACAGAATTGATAGAATGAATTTACCTCTTGTAGAAGAAAGTTGTTTGTTTAGGGGTATTATAATTTAATTTGTAAGAAGATTCACAGAAGGACAAACATGGAAAAAAAAGTCTCCAAGGAAATTTTGTAATGGTGGCAAAGAACTAATTTTCATGAGAGAAATTTCAATAAAATTAATCTTTTAAGGATGACCTCAGATTTGGGTGATATATTTGGGGTTTGGAATTTTAAATTTAAAATTTTACTAAATCAGTGTTAAAGATTGTTTTGATAAGTAAATTCTTAATGTGCTGCAGACTGTTTATGGAGGATGATTGCTTACTATTTCTTAGACTGCCACTGAAGATTCTGCTGTGCTTTATCCCACATGAGTGATAATGAGACTCACTCACTCTACATGAGTGAGATGAGACACAGATTGAAAGAAGTTCATACTAAGAAACTTTATGAGGAAAGACAATTTAAAGAAGTTTTTAACTGTTTAGAAGTCACTCTGGAACTTTCTGCTGGTGAACTAGAATAAAGGAATCTTTGTGGATAGACTTTGTGGATGATGTTGGGATAAATGTACATGTTTAGATGAAATATTGTATAGATCAAAGAATTAGAATAACTGAAAAATAGATACATACCACCTATCTCTCTGTTGGTTTGATTGGAGCAGACCAATTTTTAAATGGAGTGGGTGGTCTGGAACATATCCAAGACCTGGTCTTTATACAACGTTGTATGTACAGCATCTTGAATTGCATCCAGAAACAAACTGGTAGCCATGTTGTCTTTATAATCAAGTGTAGCATGGCTCTAATAAACAACTGGCAGATTATTAGCTATCTTTGAGGAGTCTTCAAAGGCAATCCTATGGAGATCAAATTGCAGTGTACAGCCATAAGGTGACAAAGGCTTGAATGACCCTTTTGGGTACATCTCATTCCAAATCTCTCACGGCTAAACTCTGACTGGAGAGCATCTGTCTATTAGAATAGAAAAGGCAGGGCTAAACTGTTGAACACCCTAGAGAAAGCAAGTTTCAGTTTCTCTAGTATAAAAGACAAGAGACAAGATAGCCAGCTGGATGATTTTGAGCCGGTCACTCTTTCTCAGCCCAATTCATCTCACGAGTTGTTATGAGGAAAATAGGAAGACAAAGGAGTATTGTGTGTGTATCTGCTGCTTTGAGTTATTTGTACAAATAATAAAGGGAAAGTGAAGGGAAAGGAAAGGAAGACAGACTAGCCTTCTAGAAAACAATTTCCATGAAGCATTACTACCCATTCATCACCTTTTGTTACAGGTATACACAACTTCCATGAAGAATATCGAAGAATCTAGGAAATTCCAGTTTCCTTATTTTGCTTGGATGCTTGAGTATTAACACCCTTTCTATGTTGAACTTGATCTGTTACTCATATTTAAATAGTTGTAGATAATTTCTAGATGTCTTACCAAAGTTGGCTATAGAGAGAGCATATAAGAGTGGCTGCACTACAACTTTGAAATATTAAAGGTTTGTATAGAACCTATTTGTACACCAATAACCAGAAGTTATTAATCATACACATTATAGAATCAGAACTGAATCACTTATAGTAATGTAAAATAACATAGTATTGCCTTTTATTATCATAGCTAAATTCATGTATTAGCAGCATTGTGCTTTGATTCAGCTCTCCCATAGGCTGGCTAAAACAGTGGAACATGATGACCATTATAATCAAATTATATTGACTAATCGACTATGTATCTCCAGTCCATAAACATAGACTCAGTGGTCTGCCCTGCATCTGATCATTGCATTGGGCTGAGGGAGAACGGCATCTTTCCATCCAGTTTAGAATGAGATCTATTTTAGTATACATACAAAACAATTTGACCTCCAATTAGTGAGCTCAAGGGAGTAAAAAAACAAACAGAAAGACATCCTGGAAAAACTGAAAATAGCCTTTTTCAGGAAGTGATCTGACCAACTGATTACCCAAGGCTCCAACTTAAAAGAGGGTAGGATGATTAGTAGAAAGTACTGCACAGTGTTTTATTCCCGTCTTGGGTCTTTTGCTGTATGAATTTGCAGAAAGATAACTCAGGAGATCAATCCGGGAAGTCTTGTGTTCAGAATGTTTATTGCACCCTCTAAGATTAAAGGGACGTTTCCATTCGGCAGTGGAAAGTGTTGCTTGTAATTTGCATTTGGAAGCACTTCTCTATCAGGCTGGCTCACCTTTCTTTTTCAATTTACAATAATTTTGGTTACCCATTAAATCCATACAGTACTGAGTAAACCAGACAAATTAAGTCCTTGGAAACAGAACATTCTGTTTTGTTTTTTGTTACAAATATAAATTGCTACCAGGGCTCCTTTCCAAGAACTACCTTACTATCATTCGGTGGCTACTAAATCTTTTTTTTTTTAATAATTTAATTTATTTTAAAAGTCCTTCTTTCAAAGCAGGCTAATTTTCTTCCTGCATCTTTAATGGATTCTTCTTCAACTATGCCTGAAGGAGGACAAAAAAAAAATGGAAGGATTGCTGGAAATATCAATCCAGAGAAAGGAATGTGGAAAAAATATTGTTATAGGGCTGTCAGAATTTTATGGAGTTCTTATTATCTTTTAATTCTGAACTCAAGGCCTCAAAATTGAGCAAGTAACGTAATACATTAATGATATCATTTCATATCTTAGGCTCTATTTCTCATTACTGTTTCTTCTGTGTTAATTTATACTTTACCATGTATATCAGTTTTCCTTCTGATCTTTTTCTGAAAACTGGCATGACAGTATTTTTGTTTGCTTGTTTTTAAATCTTATTTATGGAATCTAAATTGTCTGGTCAGTCCTTTAAGAAATACACTATTAAATAAAAGTCCTCCAGTGTCAACCGTCTAATTATTTTGATGCAATGGCATGATCTGAAAACCAAGAACGCATTTTTATTTAAAATATTCCCTTTCCTGAATCCTTTTCTATGTTATCTATGGACTCATTAACACATATTAGATGTTACAAAATCACAGCTGTTTTATCATCTCTAGATGCAGGATTACATATGAATAAACTGTACAGACATATGTCTGGCATGTGGTATGTACTTTTATAGTTGGTATGAAGACAACAATGGTTGTTCTTTTAGTTTAGCCAAACCAGAGAAAAAGTAGCCAAAAGACACCAGATACAGCTGGATTTTCCAACAGTGCTGACTCCAAAGCACATGTAGTAGTGAAGCACAAGTTTGATTGCTATAGAACTAGAGGATGGAATAAACTACAGAATTTCAAACTTGTCTAGACAAAACTAAAAAGACAAACCATTAGGACAATAGACAGGAAATTTAGGGAATGTTGGTACTTGGTGATATTTAGCCAAGAATATCATGTCAGAATCTAGAGATTCTGGCCTGCAAACACCCATGATTTCCATGAGAAGGAGAGGAGATCAAAAAAGGGAAGATGGTGAATATGGCGTTATGATGCCAGCCTCACATCTTTTGCACATGACACTACCCCCTCCCCAGAAATGTCACTGATCCAGCATTGGTGGATGAGTTTGAACAAGCTTTAATCATCTCATGGATTAGAATGATTGGAGCATTATGTTTGGGGGTATGATTCAGCCTGAAGTTCCCTCATTATAGGAGACAGTAGCAGGACATAGATCAAACATCCTGAATTGTAAAGTGATAGTTTCATCTCAGAAAAGAACTGGTAAATAACTTAAACCCTGATTGGCTGCATGTAACTGAGAGGTATTGTAACAACAGATCTGTGGGAAGTCATGAAAATATCAGCCCTACAGTGTAAAGGCTCTTAAGACAATAATGGAGAACTAGCATTCAAAATGTATTTGACTCACATTTCCAAGCACAAGTCCAGGACTGCTAGAGTTAGTGTTTGGCAACATCTGAGGGACCACAGGTCCATATCTCCTTGCTTTCTGGGAACAGCAATTTAGTCAGGCAAAAATTGCAACAGAGCAGATCCCATTAATTTTAATGGCCCTTTTATTTGTATTTATTTGTATCCTACCTCTATTTAATTTTTATAAACAATTCAAGGGGGCAAACATATTGAAACATATTTAGCATAACTTCCTCCTCCTATTTTCTCCACAACAACTCCGTGAGGTGGCTTGGGCTGAGAGAGAGTGACTGGCCCAAGGTCACCTAGCTGGCTTTCATGGCTAAGGTGGGACTAGAATTTACAACCTTCCAGCTACTAGTCTGTTATCTTAGCCACTAGACCAAACTGGCTCATCATGTTACAAAATGCTTTTAGGATTATTATTGTTGGAGATGTAGTTTTCAAAATATAGTTTAGATGACAGAAGTAAAGCATTTCTACTTTCATGTGTATCTGAAGAATCTTAGCTCTTCCTTCAAAGACAATGGATGTCTGTAAGCATTCACTGACAGCTAAGCTAAGCCAACACTCTGCATTTGAAGCAACTATATTGTGAATCTTTTTTTAAAGAAAATGGGGACATCTGCAAGCAAATTACTCAGTGTTCTTTCAGCACTCTGCTTATGTTCTGGAGCATATCCTCTCACAAGAGTTCTTGCTAGATTTAACTTTCTAACAATTAAGGGATAGAAGTGTGTAAACGCCTCTTTAAAGCAGCAACTTTAACTTGACTCCAGACTTGCTTGGGCCTCTTTATGATGTTAGGAACTTTACAAAGGCTTGGAAGCATTTGGCTGTGGGAAGTTTCCTGTGCTTTGCCCTTTCTATTCCCTTCATCAGTTCAGTGTTATTAGTGCCATAGACAAAATATGCATGCATCTAATGATGCATGTTAAACTGCGGATGTTTTCAGAGCAGACTGGTGCCATGCATTCCCAGATGTCATTTATCAAAACCAGATGTGCTTTGTATCAGGATGACTTCTGAGAACATCTATGTGAAGTTAAACTAAGAGTAACTAAAGCCAGATAGCCCTGCTTTGATTTAAATGAATCAAAGCCCATCACAGTCATGGTAATTAATAATAACCCAAGTCAAGAGAAAACATGAACAGTAAGAAAAATCCATTTAGCATACCATAAAAAGAAGAAGAAAAAAAGCAAGGAAGTCCAGAAGCAACAACCCTTTTTTTCTTAATGAATCAGTTCTCACAGAACCCAATTGGTAAGTATTGACAATAAAAAAGCCAAATTGTAAGAACAAAACAGAAATTGAGATAGCCACTATAACAACCCTTAATCGTGACAGCTCCTAATAACAATTCTTCCCTCAAATTATTGTAAGCACAAATGCAACCATTTTTGATAAAGCAACAGATCTTGAGCAGTAATTGCATTTCTTGCCCCATATATTTGACAGAGGTTTAATAAAACAGGGCACTAATAATTTAGACAGAAAGAGAAAAAAGATGGGTATTAAATATCCAATTTAGCCCAAGCAATAAATAATTCAAATCTCTATCTATAGATAGCTGTGCTGGTTAGGCCTGTAAATAAAGCAATGTTTTTACAATCCATGCATATTTAGTCTGAGAAAGATATTAATGGGCAAGATATGATGAGGCTATTCGAACTATGGGTTTTGCAGTAATTTCTAATACAGCCAGGGTAAAAAGTTCAATAAACTGTGGTTTTCTCTTGTTCGTGTCTTAGCTAAACTGTAAATGAAAAATTAAAAGACAGAATATGATAAATGAAACTAAACAAAGTTTTTTACTCCTGAGATATGTCTCAATGTCCCATAGTAGTTGCTGGCCAGTTTGATCTGGCAATGTTGGCTTGTTCTGGATTCCATTGATTAAACAATGTCATCTGCCTGGACCATGGAAGTGTGCCTTCTCTGTTGCAGCACCTCTGGAATGAGGTTTGCTCAAGATTCAAGTGGTCACCTTTTCACCTAGGCCTTTGGCAAAGATGATCCACTCCTTCCTTCCTCCCTCCCTTCCTTCCTTCCTTCCTTCCTTCCTTCCTTCCTTCCTTCCTTCTTTCTCTGAGTTCATTTGTTCTGTCTTTTGATATTATTCTTTCTTTTTAAATGTTTTTCACTGTAAACCACCCAGAAATTGCTGGAAATCAGTGGCATAAAAATGTAATATATTATTATGTTTGGTAACCCAATCAGCAGATGTTTAGACTGGATTTGCCATTTTAATCCACCTATCGAGTCCTTCCCAAAGCAGATGTTGTTGTTTGATGGTGTTAACAATACCACCATAGGATGTAAGCTGTTCCAAGTAAAGCTGCCTTTTGCAATTGACTGATGATGATTTTGTCAATGCCGATGACATTCAAGTGGTGCTCCAGATGTTTTGGGATTATTATTAGTACCCCACAGATTTTTTTCTGCAGGGCCATAGTAACACACTCTCAATAGTCCACAAAAGATAGACACTATTATATAACTATTTTCAAGTAAACATGAAAAACATGTTATACATAATGTACTGATTTCACTGACAGATATTCTAAGTGAAACTTGATAATGAAGGATCCGAAATAAAAAACATTATCACAATTAAAATGTTTTCTAGGCTAACACCTATACTGAAGACATGTGGTATAATAAAATTGTCAAAATTTAAGTCTGTTGACTTCAGCCTATATAAAATGGGAAATTAAATACATAACCTACTATCTGCCTTTCCAATTTTTCTATAATCCAGTTGTAAGTGGTAAAGAGTTTGTTCTAAGATAGAAACAGCTATTAATTCTTCAGACCATTATATAATTAAAAGAGAAAGGTGATCAGGATGTAAATAAAGCTTCCTGGTGTCCAAGCAACCAGAAGAAAGGGAACAGGGGAATCATGTGATTCTTCTTTCCTGCCACAGAAGCAAAAATCCCCACTTTCTCCATAACCCAAAGTATCTCCTGACCCTCCAGCTAAACCTCTAGCATTCACATCCTCTCCCCATAAAAGGCTATACATCCTCAAGGTGTTTCTCATAGGTATATGAGAACTTTTATAGTTCATCTCCTGCTGCTACCACAAAGTGCTTTGCATCAGTGCTTTGCAGTTGACTATTTGAAGAAGCTTCCTGAAGGTCAAAAATCATCTAGATCATTCTTTAATAGAGAGCCATATCATCCTTTATGCAGCTTTAATAGAGCAACTTCTTACAGTAGCAGTCCAGAACCCATCAGCTTACTAATTAGCTGGTATGATGGAGCATCTTATATCTCTACAAGTTTCTGCATGCATATAATTAAGAAATTTAAGTCTGAGCATGCAGCTTTCCTATCAAATTTTGGCAGGCCAACCTCCTTGAAATTGTACTGCTGAAGATCAGTGGCAAAACCCCAAATGGTGCTACAGATTTTCTCTCATTTTCAATATAGAAGTGTGAAACTACTAAGAATGGGGAAAGAAAAACAACATCCCGAAACAATGCTTTAGGAAAATGCAGATTTTCCCTTCCCACTTCAAGATGACTTCACAAGGGTGAATTACGGCATTTTTAAATGATCCATTATGAGCTTTCAGAGCAGTTACAAAAGTAAGTCAGCTTAATTTTGTAACTGCTTATCTTTTGGATAAAAATTCAATGAAAAAGGTTTAATTATTTCATTGAAATAATGTACTGCTAGCATGTGATTCAAATCAATCTGAAAAACCAAAGCTTATCCTCTTGCAAATGGTATATAATATTTAAATATAACTATTACATTTAGGAGATATATTTCAGGTAAAAATGTGCACATCTTTTGTAAATTAGAGTATTACTTAAATTGGTCCTTTTTTATTGACTTCAATAAGATCATCCAAAATCAATATTAGGATTTTATTGGACCAAACAGCTATAATCTAATCCCTTCCACATGTGTAACAATTTAACTTTCCATCATTCTCAGCCAATATTCTTACTCCTCAAGCAAGAATCTCCTCCTCCCCATCTCCTCAAAATGAGCCAAACACAATAAAGCTGTTTGAACTGTTTTACATTTCATTTTATTTCTTTTAGAAATGTGTGCAGCCACCCAATTCTGTGAAGTGTACAATAAAAGCAATAATAAAACACAGTTAAAAAGTCCAAACACCAAACAAAAAGCCAACATTGAAACAACCATGCATACAGAATTACAGGATCAATCACTCACTGTAATCCAAGACCTGGGATAAAAAATAGTCTTTTGGGCTCTTTTGTATATAGCCAAGTCAGTTGACATTTTATCATAAAGTTCTCAGGGTAGGCTGTCATTTTGCAAGGAAGCATGCCAAAGTAGTTATTAATTGTAATCATTGTAGATGCCAACAATGTGTGCTGTATATAATGCTATAAACTCAGTTAATTTATGTTGAAAAAAGACAGCATAACCATATATGACATGACCAACATACTTTCAAGGCTGCTTCATTCAAACCATACAAAAAAGCAAGAGAGGATGTTGCAAGAATTAGAGGCAGCTGATGAGATACAGGTAAGCAATGGTTAGATATTTCAACTTCAGCTTCACAGATAATGGAAATAATTTTTGTGACAGTGGAGTAGGGCATAGAATTCTCAAACATATAATTTCTGCCATATAAAGAATCTACATATGTACAAGAAAGAAGTTTGGTAAAAATTAAATACTAGCTTTGATGTTGAGGCTAAAAGAGTTTCATTTTTCAGGCTAGATATCCAGACTTACTACTTGTTCTCTGGATTGCAGAGTTTTTATATTAGAACATCATTTCAGCATGATAGCATGAGTGATCATGCCAATATAAACTGATTTAATTTTAATGTGCCCTTTAGAAGGACATGGATTGCTGCTTCCCCAAAGTTTTTCAACTTATGTGAAACCTGCATGCATTTAATATAGTGAAAATTTATCTATAAAATCTGAAGCTATGAAAGCTGAAGCAACAATGAAATATTTGGGCAACATCTATCTTCTCACAGACAGAGCACTCAAACTCTGTCCATCTACAAAAATGATTGGACGAGCAGTTGAATTTGTTTTAGTACCTGAAATGGAGCACCATTACTTTAACAAGATACTAAAGACTCCAATAGTTTCCCATCTTGGCATTCCTTTCTTAGAGTAAACCCTATTCACTAAAAGCATGCCCTTGTGACCTTTCATATGGACTACTGCAAGGAACTTTACATGGGTCTGCTCTTGAAAAGCATTTGGAAGCTTTAATTGGTGCAGAATGTGGCACCATAACTATTCAATAGTGCCAGTTACATGGCACATGTAACTACTACTCCATGAGCTCCATTGATTGCCAGTGTGCTTCCAGGTACAATTTAAGGTGCTGGTTGTTACTTTAAAGCTCTTCATGGCTTGGGACCATGTTACTTAAGGAATCATCTCCCCCTAGTTGTTTCTACTCATCTGATGTTTTGGGGCCTGACAGCTAAGGAAATTAATTAATTATTAATACCCTAGTATTACCCTTTCTATTTTCTAGAATATTGTAAATTGCCCAATGTCACTGTATCAGTGAGACAGGTGGCATAAAAATAATTACAGTATGTAATAAAATGTAAAAATGGTAGTAATACCAGACAATTAAAATTAGGAAAATTAAATAAGAAACTTAAAAAGGAATGCTGGTTGGCAGAATCTAAAATGTGTGCCTTTCCTGCAGTGGTATGGAACATTCTCCTCTGGAGATCAGGATGGCCCTGATGATGCTGGCCTTATGTAAGTCCCTAAAGACGTGGCTCTGTTTTGGGGCCTAGGACTCCCAATGTTTGCAGGAAGCTATTTATTGATTATGGAGCATGAATCATTTTCTCAGTTGCTACATATTTTTATTTTTGTAATTATTTTTATTTTACTTTTGCTCATGCCCAGAGTCACTTGGATGGATGAATGAATGAATGAATGGTCAGTTCATAATGTTTTCATCATTGCTTTCCAGCATTTACCATATTTGTTGGACACTTCACACTTCTAATAGCAGGACTAGCTCTATTATAAGCTGTACCATGCCAAGGTTTGTATAAGTATTGAAGCAAGAAGCAAAGAGATTTCTAAAATTCTGTGTGGGTCTCCTTAATTCCATTTGGACCATTGTTTGATGCAAAGTGCTCAGAGCTGAAATAAATTTTATTTAGTATGAAAATAAGCCAGAATGGAATAAAAATATGTGCATAGATGCCAATTTCCTATAATAGTGTGATAAGTTCCTTGTATGTGGTATACATGGGGCAAGATGAAGAAAAAAATCCCCTGAAGTCCATGACTTTTTTTTTGAGATGCCAAGACTGTTAATTTTGGCAGGAAAAAAGTGTGCAAAGCAACAATAGTGGATTAATTTTCTGAATTATGGAGAATGTATCTTGGGCAAGGAAAATTGTCTTTCTGTATTATTCATAATGTTTTGATCCTTTCTATGTTTATTGGCAGGATATTTTCTGTTTGGAGAAGGCTGGATTACTATGAAAGAAATGTAATAAGACTCACAATAAAACCAGCTAAATTGTGGTCTATTTCCTGGTTATATGTTGTCCATATGCTAGAGGAAGAATGTGTGTGATATAATAAATGGGAGTGCATGGAAGACCAACGGAAGGAAATGATCCTATATTCCAAATCTTATTAAATCTCCCAGAAAACTCCAAGATCGCAAAGGATTCCTAATAGAGCTGAGCATCAGTGGCCACAAT
>JANHZU010004337.1:300395-323449 GCA_032468055.1 Acrochordus granulatus
AAAGTCACAGGCTCATTGGGCACTGGGGGTGGGGTGGGGTGGGGTGAGATGAGATGAGAGATGGATTCTCGCTTTGACAGAACAAATGAATGGTCCCCCAAACAGTTGGCTACGATTTCATTCGCACCGTCCTCACGCGCACTTCCGTATCAGAGCAGCCCTGGCCTCTAAGCCCTGTTGAAGTTTCATCCGCGCGGACACTGAGGGCGCGTTCTGCTTGCAAAACCGGGCGGGCTGTCCTCCCGGCTCTCGCTTTCGAGGAGGACCCAAGAGGCGCCCAGAGAATCGGATTAAAACTCTCGGCCTCCTTCCCTTTTGGGACGAATCGCGAGCGGAGTTGTCTAGGGGTTCTCCCCCAGGTGTTTGGTATCCGATCAGTTGCACTCGCGCGTCCTCACAATCGGTACCGGGCAGCGTCAGGCGCCTATAAAGTTAGGAAGAGGAACGGTGCTTTAATGATCACGCGGATTTTATCCCCGCCCTTCCCAATCTTGCAATTCCTTCTAGGTCGTCTAATTCCGAAGTTCAAGCGACTTCAACAAACGGGCATTAATCCCCCGTAGCCTGGATAGATAGATCTGCTTTCTGGAGACCTTAAAGAACGTTTCGTAAAGATGACAAGGGGTCCCATACGGTATTTTACTCCAAAAGTGTTGCGGAGAAAATGCAGACTAAACACCTTTGATGGGATAACTGGTGGATCATGGGCTTGGGGTTGCAGCTCTTAAAGCTTTAGCCAAATTCGATGAGTCTCTTTCCCTCCCCCATTTCCCGGCTCTCTCTTTTAAATCTGTATTTTAGTTACAGAACCTAATCTAACGGGGCTGTGAATGGGCAACAGCTGGATACTTCGCCTTGATGATTCATTATCCGCCTATTTCCACCGAAGGCTGCGATGTCCTCACCAAGGGGCGCGATTTCCAAGCCCAAAGAAAGTTGCTCGCCGGGGTGGGACACCCTAATTGCCCTTTGATACGCTGCTGCGAAGCCAGAGGAAAGGCGAGAGCGCCGTTTGTTTCCGCCGATTAGGAAAGGGGCGAATTGCTTTTCGGAATTGGAAAAAGGAACGAAACGGCGCGATTCACTTCTCTTGCTCGCTTCTATCACCACTTTGCTCGGGAGGGTTTTGAACCGGCCAGGATTGAAGCGGCTGGTGAACCACTCAGGGGAGATCAAAAGCCCAGGAGAAGCTCTGAGCAAAATTATTATCGCCTTTCAAGGCTTCTTGGAACAGAAAGCTTGATGAGCTCAAGTCGATAAGAAGCCCTCTGATTGTCAGCTTCAGTGGAGGCGAAGGGAGCTGTTAATTGAGCCTAGTCTTGAGTCTAGATCCCATAACCAGGCTAGCTTGATTATGAGATCCATAAACCACATTGAATGTGGTTCTTCAATATAAAAGTAGAAATCCGAATTACTTCTAATTGTTTAAATTTAGGAAAACCTGTCATTCTCAACAAATAAATATAAGCTACTACCATGCTTCTACCCAAGAGTTGATCTGCGGGGTTCAACAGGTCTTTAAAAAGCAAAGGTTTCTGCTTTCAGCTGTGTCCAGCTCTAGGAGGCGGTACTCATTTCCCTTTCATAGCCAAAGAGCCAGTGTTGTCTGAACACAGTTCCACGGTCATTTGGCCAGCACTACATGCCAAAGTGCATGGAACATTATTACCTTCCAACCAATTTAGGCAGTACTTATTTATCAACTTGTATTTTTACATGTTTTTGAACTGCTGGGTTGGCAGAAGCCGGGGCAAGTAATGGGAACTTATCCTATTATGTGGCATTTGGGTCTCAAACTCAGGCTGCTGATCTTCCAGCAGACAGGTCTTATACCTAAGTAAATGGTAGAAAGATATTCTTCCACCTATTATGCTACTGAATCTTGATTTAAGGAAAAAAAGGTATAGAATGAAAACTGTAGAATCAAATGGGGTAAACAGTAGATTTATTTCACAAGGCTTCATGGGTAACAGAAAAAAATATTTCGATCAGTAGTGATTATTCAACTAAAGTAGTTTATATTTTATTTTTATCTTAGCCCTGTTCCTTTTTCACAATACACTTCCCCAGAATGCCAAAACAAATATGGCATTCTGACTCATCAAGGGAATACTTGGTTTAGTGGTGAAAGTAGCTACAGGATTAGTATTTGGTGAGCTACAGAGATAAAAAGATGGCAGCTTGCCTCTGGCTAATCAGAGTTTTTAGTCAATTATTAGAGGGGGATCACAAAGCAGGTATAGGCTTGGAAGCACTGGAGTATTGGGATTACCACTCCACAATTGTTAGTATTGATCATGCTGCCTTGGGCGTGGGATATGAAGTCCAGGATATACGAAAGGCTCTAACTGCATGGATTCTAATTATTGTAGGGTTTTTTAAGTCAAATGTTTGGCTTTATTGACATCAAAAATAGATTTTTGTTTTTGCATCAAAGACCATTTAATTACATTTAATCAATGTTTTGTTAAAATATTGGTATAAAAAACACTACAAGATGACATTCGTTTTTTAAAACATAGTAGTTTGCTGTACCTTTTTAAAGAATAAGTACTTATCATTGTACTTGCTCTATGAGTAAATGTTTCCTTTCCCCTACTATAATTTCTAACCATTTATAACATACACACACAAACTGAATCCTATACGTGAATCTCTAATTCATAGATTCAAATGAATTAATTATTTAGATTAATTGATTCACAGGGCTTCTGACCAATTAGGAGATTACTTGGTGTTTTTAGGGTATTGTCATTTATTGTCTTTATTATTGTGATTTAATCCTTAATACATTTGGATTATATATGTCTCTTTAAAAAGACCTCTAATGTTAACTTTGTGAGAGAGTTTGGAAGATCCACAGGTTTAGTCCTTAAATGGGAGATACAGGTCAGTAGGCTATAATGGAAGTTGAAAATATATCTTACAAGTCAGTGACCAACTCTTTTTGTATTAACACACAAAAAACTACACACCATATCAATGAAATCACCTCAGATGAATTCTGACTGCAAGATAACTTGATTGCAATGGCAATCCACTTGCTTGTACAATCTTACTAAATTCCATTAATAATTTGTATTAAAATAGAAGTGAAATGGGTTTGTCCAAATGCTGTTTTTCTCCATATAAACTCTGTTAATTTCTTATGATGCTCAATACCTGGTCATAAAGCACTTGGATAGCACTATATACAAATTCATTTTAATATCCCAATCTTGGGCAGAAAATCTAACAGTATTCAGTGGTGCAAACTTGCAAAAAGTATATCCTCAAATAAGATATAGAGATGAACTTAAATTTGTAAAAAAAAATATTTAACAGTTCTAGATTCTTGAATGAAGTATCCCTAGAAATCAGTTCCCTTGATTTCTCAAAATAGACTATTGCATTTTGTGGAGACTGATAATGTAAAATAAGAACAGGAGAACAAATTACTAACAGGAAAATAAGTGGGTAGTATCAGGAGAGCCCTATTAGACTGGGTGGATTGATTTGAACATAAAATCACTGGGGATCGTTTGTTTTTTGTATTTCTTAACACATTTCTTCTGAGCAAAATTCACCGGATGAGACAGACTGCTCAACCATATAATTCTATTGAACATTAATATTGTATTGCTGTATTAATACAAAACAAATTAGAGGCTCCCGTAAGACATTAGAGGCTAAGTAAGATACTTAATGGAGAAAAAGACTTCTAAATGTACAGGATTGTATCATGGATGTCTGCAGGAGCTTGTTGCTTTTGTCAGACTGAGATAGACAGCATTACTATATCACACCTCCTCCTTTTATATGTTCATGTGACATCACAATCTACTACAGAAGAGGAGGAACTAGTGGCAAGGCACATTGGTTCTGTCCCTATCCCTGACATCACTTGATTATCCTACATTGGTGTTTCTCAGTCTTGACAACTGGTGGACGTCAATTGCTGACTGGGGAATTCTGGGAGTTGAAATCCACCCATTTTAGAGCGGACAATTTGAGAAACAGTTCATTACACTGTGTTCATTTTAATGGACTAGAGTTTACTTGATCAGGTGTAAGAAGAATCAACCTCAGGTAATGAAACTGATACATGAATCAGTATGTTCAAATCCAGATGAGTCACCTTCTCAGACCTTTTCTATCTCTCATTCCCATGTAACAAACTTGTAACCATCGGAACTGGGCATTTCGGCTATATAATCAAAACTTCTTACTATAGGAATCAAAACATTTCTGGTAGTTGTTTAGCTTTGACTTCCACCATGGAGCAAAGGAGAACTCACCACCCATATATAATTTTTATTGTTTTACTTTCAGTCAGAACTTGCTTTCATATGATTTAAACCCATTATTGTCTATTCTGCATTTTAGAACAATAGAAAACAGGCCTTGCCCTGCTGTAGGATTTGAAGAGTGACATCACATCCTTCTTAATCTCTTCAAGGTTAACCATTCTTAATTCCTTCATTCTCTCCTCATAAGACTTATTTTTTAATCCTGTGGTTTTCTGTTTCACCAAGGTATGACACTAAATATATCTCTAGGAATACAAACACACATGAGATGATTCAAGGTTGAGGTGCAAATAGGTAAATTGCTTTTATTTCAGATTTGGAAGAAGCTCTATCAGTGGTGAAAATCAGCTCTACAGAAGCTAGTCATATTCATTTCTCATGTCTGGAGCTTAAACTGTATCTCTTTTTCTCCCCTCCCACCATTATGTGAAAGCTGAGTTTCCATTTTTCAGGAAAGCACCTGTGCAATCTTTTGACAGTACTCTCGTCTGATCCTAGGAAAAGAGATTTAAATGCTGTGATCAGAATTGTGCAAGCCATGGTATTTCTTATGAGATTCTACAGAAGCAAAAGTTGGATTTTGAAGAAGCAGGAAGGAAAGAGCATAACATTTAGTGTTGGAGAAGACTTTTGAGAATACTGCGGACAGCCAAGAAAACAAACCAACAGGCCAATGGTTAAACCCATTAACCCAGAATTCTCACTCAAGGCACAATGACCACATTCAAATTATCCTACATATTGCGCAAAGAATGAGCTCTCTGGAGAAGGTCCTAATACTTGGAAAGGTAGAAGGAAAGAGAAGAAGACAACCTGCAGCATTAGAAGTATGAATTCAACTTTTTTTTTTCTTACTTACTGTGGTGGTCTTGAATTATGTCTTCCTGAGTTTTATTTATCTTACCCAATCTGAACTTCTGATTAATTTTTTTCTGCCATCTCCTCATCAAAGTCATTTATGAAAATGCTGAGAATTGCACAGGCCCAGGACTGAAACTTGTTACACTTCTGTTGGTAGTTGATGAGCTGTTGTTGGATGTTCTTCAAGTAATAATTGTGAGTCGTGTGTGAATCCATTTATAGTAATTGATATGTCATCCATCTCCTGGGCTATCTTGGATCTTGAACTAAACTAAGATTTAGCATCCCTGAAAAACAATAACTCCAGCATTAGTTAGCCACTTTATCCCATATTTCTTCTCCATGTACATTGTTGACTAAGATTTCTTATTGATTAATATCATGTCAGAGATAGATAATCCTGTTGTGCCTTTTATCCTCTCAGTAAGCAAGATATCACTAAGACAAATCAGGGATGTCCTAGAAGAACCGTGATTATCACAGTTGGCCTTCTGAGAGATGCTGGATAATTTAACCAAGATTAGGGAACTAGTCTTTGCAAGAACCTATCCAAAGCTCCATCATCATTTAATAGAAAACTGAAACCAATTCAGTCTTTTTTATTATTCTTTACTTTGTGCTTTTTCAAACTAAGCTGGGGTTTGTTATATAAAAGGTTATGAAAAACAGAAGATCAGAAGAGGGGATCTGTGCAGTACCAAGTTAGAAGTGAAACTTGATGCATTTCTGCCTTCTGCAAATGAGATGAGTAGAGAAACTTTGCTATTTTTTTAAATGGCAATCCTAAGTAGGATATTTGTATCATCTACTACACAGGTGAATGGAAAATCAGATAAATGGAATGAAAATAAGACAAACATTTATTACTATCGAGGGAACTCTGTAACTAGAGTTTTTGTATATCATCTCAGATTCTCTAGAGGCTTTTTTACTCTTGGGTTTTGCCCATTTGGAGCTACAAACCAAAGAAAAGATAACTAAAATTGAAGACAAGCTTTTTCCTATACCTGAGAGCAATCAATTATCTTGCTCAGGTTATGGAATTGATTCCCAGATACCTTACTGTTCTCTGCTGCCTTAATAGTGGTTGCCTTTCTACTGGTCAGAAGAGTCAAGATGGCAGTCCTGATGGTGTCACTGAAACTCCACCCATTTTTATGTGCATTGGGGATGCACCTGTGCTTTTCTCTGTTTAATGATAGGGAAATTAGAGGAACATCCATCGTTATTTCTCCTGGGTATGAATAATCACCAGGAAACTTAGTGCATTGGAATTTGTCACGCCGGTGAAAATTGCACTGGTCACTCGGGTGTCTTTCCCAGCACATACGACCCAGCCACCCCGCCTGGGGCCGTTCCTTCGCTCTGGGCTGCTCCAGGCAACTTTCCCGAACGGAAAACGCTGCTCGTCTCTCCGCTGATCTCCCGGCAGGGCCAGCTCTGGCTTCTCCCGGCCTAGGAAGGCGAGGCAGGCCCGAGGCCGAAGCGGGGAAGGCGCCCGGGCTCCGCCGCGGAGGGAAGAGAGGGCTCCGCTCCGTGCGCGCTAACAAGCGGCCCCCGGAGCTCCGCAGCGCCACCGCCCGGGTCTCCGAGTGGGGTTTCCCCGAGCCGAAGCAGGGAAGGCATCGGGATCGCGGGACGCTCGCCGGGGTCCCTCTTCGAAGCGCGGAGGTCACGGGAAAAGCCCCCGACGTTCATCGGCCGTCGAGCAGCCCCGGAGCTGCCCGCCCTCGGCTGCGGGGCCGCCCGGGCATTGGAAGCCGCGGGTGCGCTTCCCCCCAGCAGGCCCGGCGAGGGAGCAGCGGCGGGGAAGGGCGGCCGTGGGGGACGCTGGCGGCAAGCGGGGCAGCAGCGGCGCCCCACTGCGAACGGGGGGGGGAGATCGGCGGCTCTCCGGACCCCGACGCGCAGGCCGGGCAGCCGGGACGCTGGCTCGCTGCTCGCTCCCAGCCTGCTTCCCCGGAGCTATCGCGAAGCTGAACCTGGGGCAAAGGCGCCCCTCCCGTAAAATCTCGTCGGGCTCCCCGAAAAAGGCAGCATCTAAATGCAGTAAACACGGGACACAATCAGAAGAGAAGCAGCAGCCCCGGGCTGGCGCATTCACGTGCGGAAACGGCTCCGCTTTGTCACGCCGCTCAGGTGAAGACCGACAACCCAGGAAGGAGGGTCCGCGGAGGTTGCGCGCGCGCGCGCCTCTGCAGGATCGGTCAAAAAAGTCAAGATCGGAATTCCCTCTGCATCGAGGGAACTTTTTACAGCCCTGCGTTATCTAGATTTGGCTATTCCCGCCAATAGAGAGGCAGGGTTCAGGAGCACCCGGCTCAGGAAGATGCTGTACAATACGAGGAGCGCATCTGTGAACATCTGTTGCAATGTTAAACGGGCTGATCTATCTCGAGGAACAGATAGATCACCGGCCACAGCATCTTGAGTCTTTTAATGAAAGCACAGTTGCCAAACTGCCGCTGGGGAAACTGGGACAAAGCCCAATGCTTCTGGTGGATTGCCCTTACTACCCAGTGTACAGTCATAGACCGAAAAAGTTTAAAAAACAGCATAAATGTCTCCTTCCCAGCAGAAACGTAGCATACCTAGATTACATTCTGATCCAGACGTTTCGAAAGCTCTTGCTCCAGCCCAGCAAATCCTTTTTATAAGAGAAATATTTTTTTAACAGATGCATATGTCACTCTAGCATAATAGTCAAATACAGTACTTAAGTCAGGTGGTTTATTTATTTAAAGAATTTCATCTACGGTATGTAACATGGGATGAACGATGATAACGTTCCCATAAGTGAGAAACTCTAGATGAATTTAGGATGAAGTATAGTTTTGAGTTCCTTTTTAATCTAGTGAAGAAGAGTTTCTCTCCAAGCCCTGCAGGCTAATATTTTGCTTGTTTGTTTATTTGTATTCCACCAATATTATTTTTATCAATAACTCAAAGCAGCGAACATATTCAACACACCTTCCTCCTCCTATTTTCCCTACAATAGCAACCCTGCAAGGTGACCTGGGCTGAGAGACTGACTTGGCCCAGGGTCACCCAGCTGCCTTTCATGCCCAAGGCAGACTAGAACTCCCAGTCTCCTGGTTTCTAGCCTGGTGCATTAACCACGAGACCAAACTTGCTCCATTTTAGAGGACTTGCCATGGAAAAAGTGGGATTTATTAACAAGTTTACAGAAGTTATCTCAGAGGAGTTTTTTTAATAGCTTCCGTGTCACTCCAAATGACAGAGCTCCAGACAGACAAAACAGAGTATTAAATAAAAGCAATATACTCATGCTCTCTCCCAGAATTAAGTTTGGTTTCAACACTACAATCTATGTTAGAGAGGAGTGTTAGGAGCTGCCATCCCTTGGCAGTCAGTTCAGTAAAGGAGAGAAATGGCTTTTCAGCTGCTCTTTCTTCCCAACTCATTTTCTTGAAGAACAAAGCAAACTGGCTGACTGGGATGCCTGAGGTATTACCTCATTGTAGTTGATTGAGTGAAGTTTGGTCGACCCTGTGAAATTCCTACTTTTTATTCATACATTTACTTATTTACAGTCCCAGATCAATCGAACGCAGGTACAAAATTTAAAACACGGAAAAAACAAACCTGAAGCAATAATGAAATTCATTGGCATTGACAAAAGTCAATGTTAATTTCTATTTTAATGATAAAAGTCATCAGTTAATTTCAAAAGGCAGCATTACTCAGAACAGCTTACATCCTGTGACAATACCTGTAACATCACCAAAGAACAACATCTGCCTGTCTCAGGTTCTCGGGAAGGACTCGATAGGTGGACAAAAATGCCAAATCCAGTCAAAACAGTTTGGATGTCTATGCAATGAACCATGAAAAGAGGACATACACTGACAGATTTCAGACCATAGATATTTATTCATTTATTAGATTTTTATTAGATTTTATCCCTCCTTTGTTGTTTTATAAACAACTCAAGGCAGCAAATATACCTAATACTCCTTCCTCTCTTATTTTTCTTCCATAACAATCCTGTCTGAGGTGAGTTGGGCTGAGAATGACTGGGTGACTGGACAAGATCACCCAGCCAGCTTTCATGCCTAAAATGAGACTAAAACTTACAGTCCCCTGGTTTCTAGGCCAGCACTTTAACCGCTACATCAAAGTAGTCAACTTTATAGTGGAGCGTACCCCCTCCCTCCCCCCTGAGATTTTTCTGTCTCTCATTTTGGCTGAACCAAATGCTGAAGTGGGAGGGGTTAAACCCTTGGTTTCCCAACTACTAGTAGATAGGTTTTCCTCATTCCTTAGGAACAAATTGACTGCTCTGATACCTGATCTTTACCCAGACCTTTGGAAAGGAAGACCAAGATTCTGTGTAATTTGTTTCACAATCCATCTTTTATTTTGTATTGATTTTATTGCTAGGTCTTCATATAATGTGTACAAAGTAGCATAATTTGAGCTGGTCATTTGTGCCTCGAGTGAGACCTCTGGGTTCATTTGTTCAATGATCCATTTGTTTCTTGGCTGTCCATGGTTCTCTCAGGAGTCTTCTCCAACACCAAAGTTCAAATGTGTTAATACTCTTTATGTCCTACATTAGATAGTTGATCCAAATTTTGTTTCCTTCTGGCGTCATTCAAAGATGCAATAGCTATCTCATTTATTGAGGAACTTTAGTTCATTGCAATAGCAGTGGATCAAATATATTCATAGCTGGGGCTGTTCCATCAGATTTTAATTTCCCCTGTATTGAGTCATGTTGTTTAATTCACTCTGTTTCCTTTGAACATTTTCTCACCATTCCCAGGAAATAGAGACAATTCATTTTACTGATTTCCTTCACTCAGGATAAATAAAACTATCATTCCGTTTATCTTCCATTTGAAAAGGGTTCTCAAAGTAGATAGACCAAATAATAAAATTCCATAAAACTGCATTAGTATTCACTTTCTCAAACAGTGCAGACTGTGAATGTCAATTCTCTTTGAGAGCTATTTGTCTGTATTTTAGAATACAGATTTTTAGTATATGAATAGAATTAGCTGATGATCTATAGGTGACATTATTATGGATAAAATGCTCTCAGGTCTTCAAAGAATCAAATACCTGTTGAGGTCAGAAAATAGGTAGAAACTGAAAACTGAGGCAGTGTCAGAATTTGTAGAAAGTGTCAGTGGTTTAACAAAACAAAAACCCTGCTGTGTTATGAACTGGGTTTGTGGTTATTGCAAGGACTGTTTTTCAAAGGAAGAAAAATCAACATCTTAGCTGTTTTTAGAAGGATCTGAGATACAGCATACCCACTTGCAGATGGCAAAGCAAACTTTGTTATAAAAACCTTCTTCATTTGTACAACTTTTTGTTCATTATGACATAATTAAGTGACCCATTTTGCTTTATCAAAATATCTGTCAATAACTTGGCTATCTTATAATGCTGTGGCTTTTCCCATCTGAAGTACAATTGTAATGGATTTTCTTTAATGCTATCTTATCATTGAACCACATTTCCCCATGAAGGTCATTTGGTGCTGGTTTTATTTATTTAGTTTTCTTTTGGTACTGAGTTAAAAGATAAAAGTTCACACATGCCCAGCCTTTTTCTGGTTTTTTTTGGATGCGGGCATTTTATTGTGTTGCTATGCTATAGCTTGTTGTGATACGATTTGAAAAAAAATGCTAACCATTTTACAGTAAAACCAATATTTTAGGATGACTCGTTTTAACAACATTTTGCTAACAGTTCCAAAACATAAACATAATTGAAAAAATAGAGGATTAAAATAGATTAACTGCTATTAGCTTACCCAAAGTCATCAATTTGAGATGGATGGCCATATAAATTATATGTAAATGAATAACATTTCAGTTTATAGGCCATCCATCTCAAATTGATGACTTTGGGCAGCTAATAGCAGTTAAAAACCCTGTATAACAACATATGACAATAGAAGTAATACATTCATAATAGGGAGCTTAGGTAGAAACCAAACAACCAACAGATCAATTGCATAACCATTGCAGCATTGCTCAAGCTCTGTCATACATCAAGACCCCAAACCTGGTGATACAACCATGTTTTTAAGGCTATATTCGAAGTATATTTTCCTTGGTAAGGTTCCAAGAGTGTACCCAAATCTTACAAGAGTTAATGACAGTCATTTAGAAATGGCATCCCCTTCCCTCCTTTTGTGATTATTGTCATCTGCTGGGACTCCTGATAGGGCATTTAACTGTTTTGAACTACACATACTTATTACAGATCATTTTGTTATGCAAGGTATTATCCATTTATCTATCCATTCATACTGTTTATATCCCATCATTCCTTTTTTGATATAAGTTGTAATGTATATTGAAAAAACCATATCCTTGGAATTTGTTTCTGTGTTCAGATGGTGGAATTTGTTTGTACCTTCTTTTGGGCACTATTAGTCATTTACAAAATGTAGTTTAAAAACTGACTTTATACATTTACACACACACACACAAACATTTACTTTATTTTATTATTTACTTATCAGTGGAAAAGCAATATTAGAAGAAAATCCTTAAATATGGTTATTTGAGGATAAACCCTTCAAAATATAGAGTTATTTCTAAGAAACATGCATAAGATCGTATAACTTTTACAACAGTGAACTTATTAAAAAGAAATCTATATTAAACCATACTTATCAGTTATATGTAATCAATTGGCTATTACATAACATATACATAATACTGTTTTCCCAATCAATTCCCCCCAATTGTTTCTAATTCCCACTGAGAGCAGTGAAAATTTGATTATTTTTTACTATTGGGATTTATTGTCTTCACTGAGAGTTATGGTTGTATACTTGTAGATAAACTGGAATCAGCGTGATTCTAGTGGCATCTCTCAAGGCTGTGAATTAATTACAGAATGTGAATAACCCATGTTCTAACATACAGTACATTTGTAAACATACAAGCCAAAATCCCCAAACTAGAAGTATGACATCTGGCAACACCAGTCAAAAGTAATTTTTTTTTATTTCAACTCTATAAAGTATACAACAGGCACTCGGCAATTACAGCTGCAGGGAAAATACAGAGCAAAACAAAAGCAGTTAACTTCATGATAAAAAGTTTTTTTTTCAGTCTACATCAAAAGAGTGCAACTGGTCAAAGACCATTTGATGAAAGTGTATCTTGGACAAACAAAACTAACTCCTCATTCATGTAGAATCCTTATGTAGAAGAAAAACAGCCGTTAGGATTATAAAGGAAACCACCATGTGTAAAAACATCATACATTGGAATAAATACATTAGTAGGCAACTCTGAATCGATTTCCCTTTGCTATTAAAGTCTGAAACATCAAAGTCTCAGGGCTTGGAGCTGACTGTTCACAGAGAAGAGAACAAGGAGCACACTTTCAGTGTTTCGCTTTCTAGATATACTACTGAGAATGTGTCTCAGAAACAGTTTGCATATACATGAAATCATAGGGTTGGTTTCAGATTTAAGCCGACTTAGAGTATTCCATTAAAATGAAAGGAGTTGCAACTTCTCTAGTGATGTGATTTACTCTAAATGTGACTGAGTCTGGAACCAACCCAGGGAAAGCACGGGCCCTGTTTTGTTCAGTGGTGCAACAAGATTCACTGCTTTTTTTTTAAGTCATTGCTTTTCCAATTCTCTTTGCTTTTTGCTGTGATGTCAATTTTTTGTCTAATCAGTCTGATTGGAATTTTTATTTTGCTATGGAATTGATTACAAAATGTGGCATGTCCGAAGTTTTACCGCACTACAGTTTTAAAATTTGCACAGCTTAGCAAAACAGGAATACCTGTATACAGACTGATAGTATGTCATATATTAATTTGACCTGCACATACATTTATACATTTCACAGAAATGACGCTGTATCTCATTAACAGATACACAGCTCTGGTACATTTATAACAGAAATAAGAGAACAACTTCATCATTTCTGTAATTCATCATTATATAGTAAAGGCTTATAAACTGTTAGCCGAAAGAACTGTAAAACGCAGCAAGCTAAGAAAGGACAACATTTTGAGGTGTGTTTGTCTTGGTCATGCAGCATAACACCAAATTTGTATTTTTTAATAGGATGCCATGAATTTAAGGCACTTGCAACAATGCCAAATAACTAGATGATGTTCTAAACTATGGGACAAATGGACAACGGTACAGTTGACATAAACTTCAGTAATACTGACAATTATGACATTAATTCAAGTCTACGTTGATCTAAAAACATTACCTTACAAATAAGAAAATGAAAATAATGCAATGAAGTTCTAAAGAAAAAGCTATGTGTATACCATAAAATATCAACACGAAAAAATATCTATTTACATAAATATTTGCTTGTGGTCCTATTATTAAATAATTTTCTATGGAGAATGCAACACTGTATTAAGCTACAGTTCATCTGTATCTTTAGAACTTAGTTCTAATCAGTGTGTCTTAAATATGTTAGCAAACTCATTTTTATGCAGATACGCCATTGCCCCACTTATTGGTGAAGAAGCAAGGTCTCAATCTCAAATGCATCATCAGGGTACAAAATCTAACAAATCAATGGGTCTTACTCATAAGTAAGTTTATCGGAGGACTGTAGCCATAAATAATAAGTTGTCCACATACTTACTTGTGCCATGCCAAGTCTATGTAATTTGGCCATGACAAGTTTACCATTCCCAGCTGTGTGGTTAGTTTTTCCACTTTTACTATTAAGTTCAGTAAAACCAAGAAATCTGCAACATTATTGCCCTAATTCATGTGTTGAATAGCACTTAATTTTATTGCTGGGGATGGAAAACTCAATATGGGAGGCCATTTTTGGTGTGATCTGCATGGAAGGAGTAGCATGTGGACTAAGACAGTACATTGAAACCTAAGCATGTATGTTGATATATATTTATATTTATATATATGTAAATAAAATATATTACTTATAAATGCAGGGTTTACTATTATACATATGCTAGTTTAAGTTATTGAAAATACATTTGGTAAAGAAGATGCAAGTGAGCCATATGACAAAATAAATTTATATTAAGTGCACACCACACCAATTATATATTATTGAGTGCAGTTCAAGGACAAATGGAAGGAATCAAGCTTAATAATTCATACCACGCTCATTCTGCAACTTTTCTTGCATAAATATTTTTAAATGTGTGACTATTTGTCATCTGAGTGCTTTTGGATGACCTATTAGCACTGGAACTACTTAAGTTGGAGACAACTATATATTTTTATGGGAAAAATCCACGAGTTGAAATGAAAACATTCTAGATTTTAATTGATTCAGTGTAGGCAAATCATTTGCTACAGGTGAAGCGCAGAGAGTTCTTTATGTAATGATTCCAGATGTGATGTAGAAACAAAGCAACTTGACCAAAATGACTATGGAAATCTTTTAGCCCTAGTAGCAAATTCTGCTTCCAGAATTATTTACATTCTCAGGTTATGTATTTATGTTAGACTTGTTATATACAAGTAATTATGTAGGACTAATGAGCAGAAGTGATTAACGTGTGGTGCAGTGTTCTTACAGTCTCTCACTGATGTATGATTGTAAAAAACATGACATTGACTATAATTAAATAGATCTGATGTAACTGAAGCTCAGAGTCCTTCTACAAAATATGATATATTAAGTTATGGTGCTGTATTTCTTTTTTGGAAAATTCCACTCAAACTACAGGCACGCTTATGAATGTGAAGAATTGTCCGACTAAGCTGACAATGTAAAACTCTGCAAATGAATCCTGGAAGTTTATGGTTTCCTGCATCTTCAAGCAAATGGATCTAGTTTAAAGGATATGAAAAGAGATGAAATTGTTTGGTTCATTCTAACAAGGAAAAAACCCCATGCCCTTTTTTTAGACAGACTAAGTTTCAGTTTGGACTGACACGATCAAACATCTGCATATCTTACTGCTCTTCAAGATTGTAGGGTGCCTATGCCTCCAAAGGCTGCCAAATGTTTATTCTAATGTATTCTATTTTTCCTCATCAGTCTTTCTAATTTCTGCTTGACTTGTGCCTTAATAGTTAAATGTATATTTGCTTGCTATTTATGAAACTGTGTCATTCTTGTTTCTGCAAGGTTGGTCAACATTATTACTTCCTGTGTGTAAGGAAAGGGTATGATTTGCTATATTACAGTCTTGCAAAGTTTAAAATTGAAATACCAATCTCTATGTTAGACAGGGAAGGAAAAATATATCCCAGAAAACAACAATGGCCTATCACTTCTCTTAGCAGGAACTAAGCTCAACTAAACAGAAGATTTACCTTTACCAAGGTTTGGAAGCTTGAGCCATTTCAATAAGGCTGATTTATCTACATGTGACTGGATGTTAATGCCACATCAAGGATATCTGTTCCTGATCTATTGGAAGCAGAGTACTATTTCCAGGAGTGTATTATTATATTGTACCAATCCTGGATGATGCTGGTTCATTATTATTATTTTTGGTGGAAGCCATTACTAGAAACAGACAAACAATATTTTTTTCAAGACTAAATATCTTAAAATGAAGCTACAAGTTTGTATAAATATGTGAGAAAGTTACAAAGATGATCATCTCTTTCCACATTTTTCTCCTTCAAACTCACACATTGTCTTCTAATGTATTAGATTAGAGAGCTGTTTTCACTGAAAGGATTGTCTCAAGAACTTGGTGGTAATTGGAAGTAGCCAATGAGATTCATTTCTGAATGTTTGGGAGTCTTTTTTTAACAATACTAATCTCTAAGCATCTCTTATGGGGAAAATTAACATTGCTAATGCAATGTGTTTAGATAGAATGATAAATATTCAACAGCCAGTGTTTTGTTTAAAATTCATTTTATAGCTCTGTCCAGTGACAGGGAAATTCTAAGTTATACAGCTGGATTAATCCAGACTGAGCAAGAATCCTACAGATACAGAATAAGCCCTGTTGAACAAAGTGGGATTTACTTTGTATTAAGTGCACATCGTACCACATTATAAAATAACTAAATTTTGGTACCCATTAAAAATGGTGGTACAAATAGTCATAACAAGTCCTATAAATTTTAAGGAAAAAAATATAATCTATATATGCCTAATCAGATGTGACAATTATTGAGTTCAGTGGAAATTATTTCCAGTAAAATGTAAGAGCATTATAACCTACATATGTAAATAACATAATATGAATCCAAACCTCATTAATAGAGCACTTCAAATGCTGGGCAGGGCAACATATGGAGGAATGGTATTAGGCAATATATGGAGAAAAATTGGAGGCAAGCTAAATTAATGTGTAACACTAAAATCAGAGGTATAAATATAATTCTGGATTTAGAAGAAAGAACAAGTTACTTAACTAAGGAGGTGCTTTGGTGAGAATTTCCAAAGTAAATGGACATTCTTTAAATGTGGTTGTTGGCTTTCATTTTGTAGAACTAATTATATGGAAGTCTTTGCTGAAATTGCTTGGAAATTTCATAAACGATTGCTATCTATAATAGCTTTTCTCACACTTTTGTCCTCTGAACCTGTTGAACTCCCAAAATTTCAAAACAAGTATAGACAATTTAGTCTATGCCACTGAACCATAACTGGTAGATGTAATTCATCTTAAGATGGATCTATTTAAAGACTTGTTAATTTCAAAAGGAAATATTTAAGGATTAATTTAATTCTTCTTTTGAAATGAATGATGTGTTGAAACATTCCCTTTCAATGACATTGTTCCCTGTTTGTAGTTTGATCTGTAAGAGTTATATTGAGGAAAATGTAATTATCTTTTGAGAAAATAAATACAATGTTTGTGGGAACTTGAAAACTGTAAAGGAAACAAAGTTAGGGCAGTATCTCATAGTAACATTAAAAATATGTGTGTGTGTGTATATATATATATATCATCCATATATGAGTGTGCCTAAGGATACACACACGCATATAGTTTTGATTGACAGTCTTGCTACACTATTTTTTCTGAAAAAAAATGAGTGTGGAAGTTTGATTATTTTATTTCATAGATGAAAGATGTACATAGCACCTATATAATATGCAGTGGATCTTGCAAATTCAATGGGCTCTCATAGTGATTATTACTTTAGAGTAAATGCAAATGCCTTTTAAACTTGGTAGTTAATATTATTTTGTTTTTAGGACCTTTGAATAAACATTTTTTTCTTTTATGGATAGTTATTGAATATACATAAAATAAATAGTTTTATGAACAATGTTTCAAATGTTCTTATGTATCCGTATCCACAAAAGAAATGATAGACATAGTACATTCTCAAACAAGTGAAATGAGAATTGACTGACCCATACTTGCATTAACAGTTTAATAGGAACTGTAGCAGTTGTGCTTCTGTTATTAGTCGGGAAGAAAAGCGCATCAGAATTAAAAATGGAGAAAGGTAACATTCATTCTTGTCTTGTATACTGCTTGAAAAGAAAAACAAATTATAGCACTGCTTTGACATGAGCTCTGCTCTTTCTGGTCCTCCTTGATTTAACACATTGGCCCAGGGTAAGAGGCACAATATGTACACACAACTTGTTGTTTGGGAATACCCCTGTTATTGTACCATAGATTCTAGAACATAGAATCAGCTACAGTACTTAACAGTTTGGAATATATTAAGCAATAAAGAAAATGAACTTACAGCTAGAATTATGTGCATCTTATTCTATGGACTTTCAAATTACAATGGAGCATAGCAGGTTCAGTACCATGATAGAAAACACATTTAATTATTGGTGAAAAAGGTTTTGCTTCACGACCACCATGTCAACTGCTGTGTTAAGGTCAAACAGAAAACATGTGAAGAGCACTATTGTCATCTAAACAAGAAGTCCTAATGCCACTGTAATTACTGTAGCAGCATCAATCAAGGCATCATGGTGACCCAGAGCATGAATCCTTCCCAAATCCTTCAGGTCTGCTGGCAGCCATGTCTCAGGAAGCTGTCTTCAGCAAGGCAGAAGCAGGTAAGAGAAAAACATTAAAAGTCTATGTCCCATCCTGAGTTGTCATCAGGTGGTGGTTCCTCATTGTCTTCAGGGAAGCTATCAAAATTGCTTGTATCAGTTGGAGATGCAACCTGTCCAATGAAGAAAATGGAGCTATTGGTAGTGTTAAGTATTGCATCTTGAATCTAAAGACAATTTTCTGATTTCAGTTATGAGCTCTTTTGACCATTTAGGAATTCATGCTTGAAAGTAAGAATTAGAGATGGTTTGAAACTTAGGATTCTGCCATTTTCATTCATAATACTGTTCTATGTAGTACTTTTAAAAATATTCCATTAATTGGAATACTATGGGTTAAAAAGTAAAGGTATCCTCTGCCAGTCATGGCTAACTCTAGGAGGTGGTGCTCATCTCTGATTCACAGCTGAGGGAGCCAGCGTTTGTCTGAAGATGCTTCTGTGGTAATCTGGCCAGCATGACTATACATTGAGGCACATGAAATGCTGTTGTCTTCCCACCAATTAGGCAGTACCTATTCAAAATGATGATTTTGTTCAGAACAAAAATGATGGAAAAAGTGGTGGGAAAGGAAGGGAAGATATAATGGACACCCCATAAATTTTACGAAAAAGGCAAGGAGGTTGTACATTTAAGAAGTACTTTTGAAGCAACCTTAAAATGGATGGATTTGGCTTTTTAGTCTTTTCTAATTAGACTGGAGAGTTTGACAAAATAATGTAAATATTTCTTAATTTCACTGACAGCCCTTTGAACTATTATTCAAATAGTTGAATATTTTGATCTACAAAGTTGGGATCAAATGAAAATGTAGGGCAGGTTAATGTGAAAACAGAATTGGTCAAGTTATTTAGAAAATACATACGAGCAATGACAGAAGAGAGATTGCTGCCTTTGACCACATTTAAATGGACCTATGTTTGTTTTTGCCACAAACCACAGACAAGTAAAAAATCAACAAGAGTTTGGGAAGTGAGAAAATAATAAGGATACATTGTTGATATTTTTCATTTGACACTGTATGATCCCATAATTAATGAATTAAATATGGTAGTTCCATTAGGTAAGTATCAACTGCTTTTGTATATCATTTGACTTGGGAGAATGCTATGTGCAACAACCTGCAAAACTAATGAAGGAATCTAACAAATTAGAATAAATTGGGATTGGTTAACTTAAATGTAAAATCAGCACAATAAAATATAGAATTTGATACTGGACTCAAAATATTAAAATTAAGAAAACTGGACTCAAAATATTAAAATTAAGAATGTATAAGTAATATAATATGAAAAATGTTTACCAGTAATAGTCTGTATTTTTATGTCCCTCTTCCCCTAGGAGTAATGTAATTTTTTTCCTAGTAGAACCAGTAGTAAAGTATTTGTTTAATAATTAAAAGTAATACAGTAAAGACAATGCTTTTTCGTCTGAAATAAATTAAACCTGATAGTGCTATTCTTGACAATTGTCAACAGAGATATATTGAATGACAGAAGTAAACTTACTATTTTCAGAAAAATGACTTCATGACTAAATATATTAAAATGTGCATTCATTCAAACAGAATTATTTTTAAATTTGTAAATTATTATTGAAGGGACATACATAATTTACAGATGGCTTTTCCATTTACTAGTTGAATTACAGGGCAAAGAAATTTAAGAATTTCACAGTGAATCTGTGAGAACAAATCAGAAAAATTAAATATTTAAAATTACATTCATCATCCAAATCTGACAAAAATATTTATTTCATAACTGGTAATTCACATTATATGTAGAAAATAAAATAAAGTGTAGCAAATTAAGGTGCATTCAAAGAAAACGAATCACATTAATTCACCCCAACTTCATTTTAGAAGGTCTATAGCCCTCATGATAATTTCTACAGACTACAATTACAAGAGGGCTATCCTTTGGATTTGTCTAACAGGAATGTTATTCAGCATTTGTATATTCTCTTATATAGTATTTTTAAACCATGACTTATTTCTGCAAAAAAGAGTTACGTTTGGTATAGAAATAGATGTTCTTCTTATATGGATTTAACCAAATGCCACTTGATTGTCGCTCTTTTTTCTTTTACAAAAAAACACTGGGAAAACATTAGAAAAAAATTATTAAATAATCCCATCTTCCTTTTTTCCTTCAACTGAATTTTTAGGATCCCGTTATCAGTACTGACCCTAATTTTAACTATTGTTTGCATCGACACGGCTCTGCATGGAGATTGAGGCAATTGTTGTATGAATTGTAGGCTTCAAGTCATCAGCTGAGTACAACAGCTTGTAATTTAATATGACATTTACAAACTGATGGAGCGAAAGAAGAAACGTAAAGGAGAAGTGAGGCAATGTCAGTTGGAGAGACAAACAGAGAAGCTTTCAGTAATAAAGATATAGATTGACAATATATTTCATCCTTAGGTTTTGTATTTTATTAGAAGATTCATCACCGATTCATTGTCAGAAGTGGTCTTCATGTACATTCTTAACTGCAAGTCTCTGAAAAGTCAAGTAGAAGTCTACATACATGGGAGTGTCTATGTAAGATAAGAACATGTGTCTATGGCTTAGCTCAAAGTGCCTGCTTTTCTTTTCAGTGAGTTCATCCAGCATTTTTTTTCATTTTGTCATTCCAATATTTACATTTTAACAAGTGAAAAAGCTATACTCACACTTGGTATAATAGGAGGTGTCAATGTACCTTTTCTTAAACCTTCCCAGTTAAAGCCTTCAAACCACCTAAAGACAGAAAAATGATGAAATAATACAAGAAAATTTATATAACTCAGGTATCCTTGCAGCAAAACCAAGTACAGTAGCCTAGTATTAAATAGGACAAAAAGTTTATTTCTGAAACCCTCTTAATCCTTGGAACACATAATCTTATCTTAATTTTGTTCAGCTAGGACCGTATCAACAATTTTCCTCAGCTAGAGAAAATTCTGAAACAAGGCTCTGCCCAGATGTAGATGTTTAATAGGTGATGAACAAAAATAATAAAATAAGTCTCTTAAATGATTTGAGATTTCCAGTTGCTGAAGCAAATGGACAGATACTTTGATACTGGCTATCTCTTTTCTTTAAACATGTAAGAAAATAAAGGATAATGAGCCTCTTTCCATATGATAAACTTCAAAGAAGAACTGATTTTTTGATATCTGTAACACTATTTACATATAGCCTGCCTCCTGTTCATGTTGTATCATGTTGAACAGGGATTGATGTTTTACTGATGAGCTTTTGAAGAATTTTGAATTGAATAGAATAGAATAGCTATCTGACTACAACTAACCCTGGCGATTTTTTATTACAAGACCATTTCATTTCAAAGTCTTTAACTTTGTGCAGATAACTAGTACTGTACCTCCAGTGCCATATAGGAGTTATGATATCAGTCTGAAGCCCATTCTACTCAAAATGTATACAAATGATCTACATTCATAGTTGTCTTACATTACTCACATCTTTTATGAAAAAAATCTAGGTATTGAATTGTGATACTCTCATTTATTTCCATTCTTCTCCTGTGCAAAAGTATATCAATTGCACTGATTTATATAATTATTGTTTCTATCTGAAATATACCTACTTGTGCTTTTGAATGTCCTTGACTCCATTTTTCAAGTTACCTAATCTTTCTGATGGGTTGTCCCTGTTTAAAAGTAACAGAACAAGAAAGAAGTTATAGAAGAAAGTTGGAAAGCAATGTTTTTTTCTAATATATTGACTCTTAAAATGGATTATCATATATGGCTAATAATAACAGTATAAATAATGAAAACAAAATATTGGTATAAATTAATATATTTAATAACAATAATTAAATATCATTAAAAAAAACCTAGAGTTGTTTTTATACGATTCCTTTCTTGGTGGGAATACTAACACATTTAATGTATAAATTTACCTGCATAGTTTTTTAATTAAGTTAGCAGCATTTTTGGCAATCTTCTTTGGAAATTCAATCATGTCAATCCCCCTTAGTATGATGTTATATGTTTTCATGGGATCTGGGCCTGAGAAAGGTGGACTACAAAAAAAGAAGAAAAATACTACTTTATTAATGTTTTGCAAATAAAGTAAAATGAATAATAATTTTATAAATGATCATTAATAATATCTATTAATGATAGCTATATTTATTCACTATTAACTCCAATACTATGTTACTGCCTGCAATATAATTTTTCAATATTTGTTTAAGTCTCTGTCAAAATAATTTTTCAATGGGCCATGCTTCTTCAAATAATTAAATCCTAATTAATGTTCCCATGTTCATTAAGCACAGAAGAACAAGCACAGATTTCCCATTTCTTCATTTAATCATGGCACCGGAATATAAATGCTTTCATAAGTATAGAATGAGAAGAGTAAATGCCAGGTAAAGAAAAATAATTAAGTAAATTGTTATTCAGCAAACATTATTGATATGCTGATAGAGATTCAAAAACATGAGAAAAAAAATCTTGCATTTTCCTAGTTTATGATTACTATTTTAATTTCATAATGGATTCATACCATCAGTATAGGGATTATGTTGGAGAATGCATGTTGACTGAAGATCTAAAGCATTCCTGTATGTAATGTTCATCATATAGTTCAGAAAGGGAAAGATACAGGGAATCCTTGACTGAAAACTATTTGTTCAGTAACCATTTCAAATTACAACAATGTTGAATGAATGGTTGTTATGAATGGTCCTTGGAGTTCCAATAACTCTCCCCCACCTTTTCCTCTCTCACCCTCGTGTACTCCCACAGCCTTGCTCATCCTCCCTGACCGTCCTGTACCTCTCACATCCTTGCACACTCCCACACATCCTCCTGACCCTTGCCATGCCTCTGTCATGATTTCCCTGAGCTACTTAATGGGGTGAACTCTTGTTGTCCACCTAGCTCCTGCCAACCTAGCAGTTCAAAAGCATGCAAAATGCA
>JANHZU010004337.1:339219-356179 GCA_032468055.1 Acrochordus granulatus
CCTTTCACTTAATTTACGCTGTTTACGCAGCGAGAGAGGAGAGCTCCGTTGGGAGATTTCCCACGTGAGCTGATTGCGCGGTGCTCATTGTGATCAGGAAAGTAGGCGGAACGCATGCACGCACGCTGCTTCCGGTATGGCAATGGAGTAAACTGCACGAGAGGAGAGATGGTAGAATGCACGCGTGCTGCTTCCGGTATGGCAATGGAGTAAACCACGTGAGAGGAGAGATGGAAGAACCCGCGTGCGCAGCTTTCAGTATGTCAATGAGTAAACCGCACGAGAAGAGAGATGGTAGAACGCACGCACGCTTGCTGCGTTAGCAGAACGCGCGCACAGGGTTGCTGTCTGCAACAATGGAGTAAAGCACGAGGTAAGAGTCAGCAGAACTCTCGTGCGGAGTTGCCTGAACGGGAAATACAGAGTGTGCTTACTGATGAAGCACAAGGTTTGGCACAAAGTTTCCTCATCTTGTGAGTCGCGGCTCGTCTAGTGGAATATTTTTTGATTAAATTTTTTGCTTGTCCTGCGAGTTTCTCGTCCTGTGAGTTACTCATCTTGTGAGGTGCCACTGTATATATACACGCATACATATATACATACACAGCTATTGTATAGAGACTGCTAGTTTGGTGTAGTGGTTTAAGACACAGACTAGAAACTAGTAGACTGTAGTTCTAGTTCTGCCTTTGGTATGAAACCAGTGGGATGATCTTGGGTCAGTCAATCTCCCTCAGCACTAGGAAAGAGGCAATGGCAAACCTCTCTGAACTCTTGCCAAAAAACTGCAGAGATTTGTCCAGGCAGTCACCAGAAGTCAATACTGACTCTAAGGTGCACTTACAATATAATTTATGACTATTGTAGATTATAAGAGCAGAGCCATTCACAAAACATTCAACAGCTGGAAAAGCTGTTCAATCAAATTCCCAAAATATGTCACACTCCCATAGGTAGAAATGTTCCTAATTCAAAATGTTTTGGAAAAAGCCTTTGTTTAAAAAGATCTTTGTTTAAAAGATTTTAAAAGCAAGCAACATTGTTTTAAAAATAACAATGAAGGAGAATTAGATATTTTGAAAAGGAAACAAATCCTAAGCTTTAGATAAGGAAGACAGATATAAAAGACAGATATAAAAACCCATCTTAGGCTTTTTTAACTAAAAGGCAAAAATATTTTCAAAAGACTTCCAACTAAATCTATAGTTAATGAATGAAATTAATTTGTAGAAGTTATGAATCAAACATTTGTGAGATTCTTGGGCCCAGTGCATCTTCATAACTGACCTAGATGAGAAGATTGAAGTGGCACTCATCAAATTTGTGGATAACACACAGATGGGAGGAATTGCTAACACTCTGGAAGATAGACTCGAGATTTAGAAAGATCATCACAGTCTTGAGCACTGGGCCTTGTCCAACAAGATGTAATTCAGTGCTTAGAAAAGTAATTTTCACACTTAGGCAGGAAAAATCAAATGAACAGGAAGAAGATAGGAGGTCCTTGGCTCAACAATAGTACCTGTGAGAGGGAACTAAGTGTCCTGGTGAACCACGATTTAAGCATGAGTCAGCAACATGCTGCAACTGCCAAAAAAGCAAACATTGTTGCATCAACAAAGGGATAGTATCATTATGGGAAGTGATACTACTGCTCTATATGCACTAGTGAGGCCACATTTGGAATACTATATCTATTTCTGGTCACCATGATACAAAAAGATGCTGAGGTCCTAAAAAGAGTACAGCGAATGGCAACAAAAATGATAAGTGTTCTGGAGGCTAAATCATATGATGAACATTAAAGGAATTAGGTAAGTTTAGTCTAACAAAGAGAAACCTGAGAGAAGCATGATAACAGTATTCCAGTAACTGAAGAGCTATCACAGAGGAGGGGATCAGTGTATTCTCCACAGCACCTGAAGGAAAAACAAGAAGCATTGAGTGGAGGCTCATAAGAGGAAGATCCATTCTGAAAACAAGGAGGATTTTCCTGACAGTGAGAGCAATGGAACAGCTTGCCTCAGTTGTGGGTGCTCCATTGCTGGAGGTTTTCAAGAAAAAAAAAAGGACAACCCTTTTGTCCAGGATTGGTTTTGGCTAGAAGACCTCTTAGGTCCCTCCAGCCCTATGACTCTTTCATTTTAAGGCATCATATTTTTACATCTTTATTGATGATATTCAAATGGACTTTGGAAAGGTTGGATTGAAGTGGCAGATTCAGACATTGACATTAAAGTATATTTTATAGAATATAATGAGGGTGTTTTCTAATCCACTTCATAACTTTTTGAATTGTTCTTCTGACTTCATCCTAAACACAATTATGAAAGAACGGCAAATTATCCTGAATGTCATCACATGCACTGGTAGATGTGGTCTAACAGTTGTGTATCCAGCACAGAGCTGGCATAATGAGGAACAAAAAGGTTATGTGAAGGTGTTGTGCTTCTGAGAAATGAAGCTTTGGGATTTTGCTCTGATGTGTGCCCTTCGTTTGTATAATTTGGTGAGTTTTGAGCTGAAAACCATTTGGTGACAATTAAGATGAATAAAATTGGCTATAACGATGAAAGCTAACTAAATATTGAAATAACATTTCTGATCTCAATTTGGTGAGTTATTTTATTTTTTATTATTAGTATAAAATAATAATACATTAATAGAATATATAAATCTGCCAGTGATTTTCTATTTGTATATTGGTTTCTTGTCTCTTGACTATGCTGCCATATAAAAAATGAAACAACAACAACAATCCAATGCCTATTTGCAGTACCTGCACTTCTAACATGGATGATATGTTGGCTTTTGTTTGAAATTATTCAAGTTGGCAGCTTCTTTCTTTTTTTCTAAATGCATAATTTTGAGAGCAGCCAGTGCCATTTAGTAATGCTAAATGTTTTGGAAAGGAAATACACATTTAAAAAAGCATTTTTAAAGAGCAGTACAGTATAGCATTGGATACATGTAACACTTCAACAGGAAAATCTGAAGAAACATTTTCTTTCCAGTTAAACAAGTTAAAACTTAAACACTTTGTGAACTTAGTTTTCATTTGAAAATAAGAAACAAATGCTCCATTATAAAAAGCAGGGCTGTTCTTCCTTGAAAAAGGCTGGAAAACTAGACTTCATGTTGGACTGAAAAAGCTGATAACTCTCCCCATACTGGAATAAAATTACAACCCCAGAAATGATATAATACTGCAAATATAATACTATATGTGCTCAGGCACATAGTCATAAGAAGGCACTCAAAGTCATAAGAGAGGAACACCACTCAAATTTGGCAGAATCTTCATCTAAATGATTCCCCCCCATCTTTCTTTTTAGTGAGGTCTGTAGGGAGAAGTTAAACTACTCGACCAGCACAAAGAGTGTCTATGTAGCACTGCTTTTCATCTGATTCCTTATCAGGTAGGGAGATTTATTTGGAAGCTGACATTCCCAAGAATACAGCCTCTAGCCTTAACTCAGGCACCAGAATTTCCACATGTGAGTAAATAGTCTCTTCCTCAAATGCCTCACAATAAATCAGCGGTTGGACAGAATTATTCTGACAGCTTCCAAGACTTTCTCCTGAATAAAGAAATGTTGCCATGTTTTTAGAAGTGAACAAAAGATACAAAACTCAGAATATATAAATATTCTATAATTAAGAAACAATCCATTAAATATTCCCAATGAACTGATTTTTTTTCAAAAAAGCCACAGGACTCAGTACAGCAAGCCTTTACTGATACAATGACCCCTGAGCCAAAGATAGATGGTTATGCTGATTTGTGTTTTTTTCATACTTTTCTGTACATCTCTTTAATTTATGCAATATTATATCCACTAACACATCTATAGGGAAATCCCAGTTTTATGGACCATTCAGGGAAGAGGCTGCCCATTGCATCTCAACTTCCATTAAATATGAACTGACAACATGTGTATCAGTCTATTCATGATGACATAATGAACTAAATTGATATTACTGATTACATTACATCACTTCATACCTATGCAAATGAAGTAAATGGATAAATGAAAATAATTTGTTACAAGAATCATCCAAATTTTACTTTGAGGCAATAGACTTGTCTATTATCTGGATGGGAAATCGAGAAGCAAATTTTGCCCATCTTATCCAAAGTTTACTAACGGAGGAGCAATTAAATCAAGGATTGCTTATAATAGGATCCTTTTTCATATGCCTGCAGTGTGTGGTGTTGCATTTACAAGTACATCTGACCAGCTTGTTAATGGCTAGAAAAGAAAGGGTCATTTTATCTCTGACCATGTTCTTCTAATACCTTCCATGTAAGGCTCAAACCAACAGAGTTATTGATTTGCACCATTTGAAGATCACGCTGGCATAATTGGTGACTAGCACCTGCTTTATGGAAAATTCTCTCTCTAGGGATCAGGATGTCCCTAATTTTGCTGGCTTTCCATAAGTCCATAAAGACTTGGTTCTGGGCCTAGGCCTGATGCCTAAGTATGGACAGGGACCCAATTCTCGGTTATATTAGTGATATGATTATTTATTCACAACTGCTATGTATTTTATTTTTTGTTTTACTGTAATTGTTTTTAAATAAATGAATGAATAAGTTAAAACACTGACAATGAGTGCCAAATTCCAAATCCCACTGGGGGATGTGGTAGGTGAGCAGTTAAGATGCTGGGCTTATTGGCTGGAAAGTCAGCAGCCTGAGTTTGAGACCCTAGAGCTGCTCTAATGTAATGTAATGAGATGAGCTCCCGTTACTTCCCCCAGCTCCTGCAAACCTAACAGTTGGAAAGTATGTAAAAATGCAAGTAGATAAATAGGTGCTATGTAAATTGGTGAGAAAGGTAACAGCATGTGCCTCAGCATATAGTCATGCCAGCCACATGATCATGGAAGCATCTTCAGACAATGCTGGCTCTTTGGCTACGAAACGGAGATGAGCACTGCCTCCTAGAGTTGGCCATGATTTACTTTTTTAATATGGATTAAAATGAATAAGCTAAAGCACTGATATTGAGTCCCATATCATGTCTTTTATCTGCAACTTTGCAAATATTTCAGAAACAAACTTACATCATGCTTGAAATAATTCTGTTATTTCTGTTAAATGTAGACCGAATAACAAAGAGTCACAAGACAACAGTATTCAGTGTTACCTTGATTGTCTAATCTCCCCTCACCGATATCTGGAGCACCAGTATGAAATATATAATAAAGAGAATATTTCCTCTTTTGGGGAGATTGGCTTTTAAAAATAAACTAGCCACCACATGCAGAAACTTGAGAAAAGCTGTGTCCATTTATTTTCAGAACTATTTTACTTCATCTAATACCATCGCGCCTCAAAGTTGCACAGATTTTTAACCAAAGCAAAACCCTAGCAGGTTTATATAGCCAACAGCACGTACTCATACTTTGCTGCCCTGTACTAAAAATGACCAAGACAGATTAATATCATGAAATCTGGTATTTAAAAAAAAGTAAGTCATGACCACATTCAGTGTATACATTGTGTAAGCTGATATTGCAACTAATTTTGACAGGTTACTTTTTACTGAGCAAGATCAGAAGCAAGATGCCTGCTAAACAAACAATAAAATAACAGCATCATATCTGTATTCTCCAGAAAATGGTACTGGAAGAAATATTACCTTTGCTACAAGAAATGACATGTTATTATTGTGACCAACAATCTATTTCAATCACTGTTTTATCATTTACAGTGAAAAAGATGTGGGAAATCAAGGAAGGAGCAGCTATGGGTTTTGGCACTCAGTCTAGCACTGCAGAATTAGGAAGGTGGTAGCTGGGCTTGTAGGCTGGAAGGTCAGCAGCCGGAGTTCAGGACCTGGGCACCAGATAACAGGGTGAGTTCCCATTATTCACCCCAGCAGATAAGTAGGTATCACCTAAATTGGTGGGATGGTAACAATGTTCTGTGTGCTTTGGTGTGTAGTCATGCCAGCCACATGACCACAGAAGTGTCTTAAGACAAACACTGGCTCCCTTGGCTATGAAATGGAGATAAGCACTGCCCTCTAGAGTCAAACACAACTGAAGGGGGGAACCTTTACTTTTTTTTATAGTGTATAGTGCATCACCTTCATCCACAGCAGTTTGTATACCACTGCATCCATATGCAGTTGAAAGTAATATAACCTCTATGTTAGAATAATAAATTCAAATTATTAAGTGAAAATTAAGAAACAAACACCATATCCTACCATAACATTCAATCTAGATTGCACCAGTCAGCCTTTTAAATATTCTGTAAGTGAAATAGCAGCAAATCTGAGTTTACCAGACTACTCCAAAATTCCTTGTATCTGTGCCTCAGCCCTCCTCACTTCATAGAAATGGAGAACAGCCAGAAGCCTTTTCAAGGACAGCTATGTTGGCCAGGTCAGTTAGGATTGGAGAAAGTGGTTCTGCAAGTATCCAAATGTTAGGTATGAAACAAGTAATAAAGCTAACTTTTTTTTCTTTTTGTTAAATGGGCATGGTCGAACTTTGAGATGCACCTGGAAGCTTAATGGAAGCCAATGTAGAACTTGAAGTAATGTTGGTCAGTTAGAAAACATACCAATGTATTTTATACCAACTGCAGTTTTCAAGTAGTCTTCAAAGATAGTCCCATGTAAAGCATATAGCAGTAATTTATTTATTTAATTTATTTATTAAATTGTTATGCCATCCATCTCACTGATACAGTAATCTAGAAGAGTGGTGATAAGGTCAACTGACTGCCATCACAAAATCTTTAGAATCACTTAATTAGTCTTCCTTTTAATGATATATGGTGGAAGACTTTGTCCTAACTCTCCCATCATTCCATGAAAATTACTACCACCCCTCCTCTCTATCCATTTCCTCATACTATGCACTGTAGACACTTCTATTCTTTTTGCATTTGCATAATTTTTAAAAGTGTTAACTAATTTTATGAATTAGTATTATTGTTACTTGTGCTTTTGAGACAGGGTTGACTCCTGGCATCTAGAGTTTTCTTGGCAAGATTTTCAGAAGTGACTTGTCACTGTCTTCTTTCTGGAGCTGAAGAGAGAGAGTGACTGACCCAAGATCACCCAGCTGGATTTGTGCCTAAAGCAAGATTAGAAGTCACAGTTTCCTGGTCTCTAGACCACTGCTTTAATTACTCTACCAAACTGGCTCTGAATTTTAGTATTACTCTAGTCTTTAATTGATGTATTCAAACTTTTATTCAATATTTTGCATGTTAATTTTATGTAAAAGTCTACCTGCACAGAAACTGAAGACTAAATGATCATGTTCACCTTAGATGGTACAATGTCAGGCCGTTGGTTGGCACTTGTCTTTAGGGTATTTGATTTAAGATGTCATTTTTGTAGAAAAAGAAAACATTAAGAAGAAAGAGTTATTTTAATCAAAAGAAGGTTTAGATTTGTTCAAGTGCTTTGCCACCTTAATATAGAACTGAATAACTTTAGTTTTGTCATGTGATGTGGCATTTATTTAACTTAAATCTCAATTTACCTTCTTCTGTCGATATTACCTTAATCTGTTAATAGTGCAATTCTTCCATGCCATTTGTCCTGAAATATGGAAAACTGCAGGTAAAGCTTCTGTGGATGGGGCACTGAACAACTGAAACTCTATTCCTTTTTTATGTGTGGGGTAAATTAAACCAGTGTAAAAAGGGGCAATATTTTCAGATTAGTTGGACCACAAACATGATTTTTTTTGACACACACACACACACACACCCTCCAAGGATGCTTCTGTTCAGAAATGTTAATGTTGATCTGAAATTTGTAATGATCTGAAAGGCATGGCATTCATTTGAATGTTTATGTACCAAAAGACATCAGAAGAGGTTATCAAGTGGAATGGGCTACAAGCTATGAAAGCTTAAAACATTTTGAATCTGTCAGATTTAAGAAAAATTCTTGACCAAATACTTGCTTTGACAAAAAAGAGGAAGTGACTTTTGTTGGTTTCTAAGACACCTAAATCAATAAGACATAGTTCTCCATTTGTAAGAGTGTAATTTTCTTTTTAAATCAATTTTGCATGGGGTTTAAGTAGTTTTTATGTACACTGTACATAAAATTAATATTGGTACTAAAATTAGAGAGAACATTCTCTCACATCTGTCTTGTAATTTCTATTTTATTTACATAATGTTAGTTCATTCAGCTTCACAGAAAATGCTTCTTTGCTAAATTCTCTCCATGTAGTTACTCATTTACTAACACCAATTATACTCAAGACTGGATATTTTTCTTGTAAGAGAAGTAAAACTGAAATGCTGATATAATGTATTTCTAAGCTAATAAATTCATTTTCCTGGACAATTCACTGGTAATTTTAAAAACAGGAGTGATTATCTTTCTAATGTTCTATAGATTCTGAAGCAAGAAATTCTCCAACACCTCTGAATAGTTGATCAAAGAATACTATATTTTGCCTTCAATCAAAATAATGAAAGGTCATCTGATAATATTATAATTGCACCAAACAAAGATCTTATCTGGGACAATCTTACATCACTTGGAAGATGAGAAAGGAGGAGACAGAGGCAGATAGTCTATGACAGATGAAGCAACCTAGTCCATCAAGCATAACTCTCATCTTTCTCTAATTTAAAATTTGCTTGAGTTGATTTATGCCCTTTACAGTATATTTTCAATCTCATCCATACATTTAAGATAACCAATATAACTTTCAACATAGAAAGTTACTTTTCAGCAAGTTAAAGCCATTAACTTTATCCAACTTCTTTTATATAGACATTACATTTGTGATTTAGTCTTACTCATCACGTTCTATGGTATAAAAAGGTGCTTAAATCTGATTAGGCAGTCTCTAAATTAAGGAAGGAAGGAAGCAGGTGATTATTTTAGAAAGGTTTATTTAGGGAGAAGATCATGGTCCTTAAATCAAACAGTACAGCAATTGCTTAGGATCTTTTAGAACTCTGTCACTCATCAATCTTGCCTTTGAATATTAAATGAGGTAGAGAAATTATACTGACATAATTAGCAATTACAGTATTTATCTCTTTCCTGCAGGGTATGAAAATTAATGACCTAAGCAAATGAACTATAGCACAGTTCATGAGCTTGAGCCCTATGGTAAGGGTCAACACATTTTAAAATAAATTATTCACTCTAAAAGGATACAGAGTATTGAAGAGTGATCTCAATTCTACATTAAAATAAGGAGTAAGTGTTGGCTAGTGTGGATGCATCAGTCCACACCATTTAGCAAGAATAAATCTAATATTGCTGTTTATCCAGAAAAGCTCCCTAAAACATCATGGCAATAGCAAATAATTATGTATCCATATTTCTGGCTTTAAACATTCAACACAGTTTTTTCTTAAATATTGGACTGTAATTAATGGGCAACAGTTTTAAACAAATATGTTTTCCCATTGACAAAGACTTTAAGGGACAAGCCTGAATAATTTATTACTGGTGTCCCAAATATTTTAGAGCACAATAGACATAATGTCTCTAGTGCCAATATATCAGTATGGAAGCCTGAAATTAATTCCATGCAGTATATAGTATATAGGGCTGAGATAATGGGTAGCCAACAAGAGTTGGTTATAAGATTTATAACATTATAATATTTTAAATAAATAAATACATGCCAGACAGAGATAATGAATGATGCATTTTCCAGCAAAACAGAATTAAGCCATGGAATAACAACCACAGCAACTACTGTTTAGGAAGGGAGAGTTAATTTTAAAAAAGTATCTTTGTAGTGGTGGCTCATATGTATATGTGATTGGTGGAAAGAGCAAAATTTATATTTTCTGTTACAGGATAATATAATTTAATAATGTATACCAGCCTGGAAAAAGCTAATTATAATGTGCTATTATTAGTATTCATGTTAAAAATCAAAGAATTCAGCTTTAATAAAACAATCATCCTGGAATGTACAAAATAAAGGCACAGACATATAGTTCCACAGTAGTTTAAATGCTACATTAGGTCAGTAAGCAATAAAAAAAATTGTGAACCTTAAATGAAGATACTATTCCATGAATATTTTATAAAATTTGTATACTGTTGTGTTATTAACATGGCTACTGGTACTAAATGCAGGAACAGAAAAATCATAATATGACTGACTGTTCAAAATTGAGCTCTGCTTCTTTGAAAAAAAAGAAATCAGATTTGAAAATATTTTCTACAGAATCAGAAAAGGGAAATTAATTATCTAGGAATGAGACAAAAGTGTTGTGCACCTTCATTTAATGTTCATAATTATTCAGAGTAGAGACACCTGTGTTCCTTGCATATCAGTATAAACACTGCACTGGATATCTGGAGACTTCTAAATCTTGGCATCTGGATATTAATTTTTGATGTTAATAGACAATTTTGGCTTTATCTCAAGACCTTCCTCAGCTACAGGGTGTCTGGAGAAGGATAACAGTCAAGAGATGACATTTATCCATCCATCTTTACCTTTGGATTAAGGCTGAATGCAAAGGAAAAGTTTGGGAGATAAGTCATACATCTACTGATGTACTGATTTTTTTTTCCTTCTCTGGACACCCAATATATCTAGATATATTATTTCCTGATTGTTACTGCACTGGATAGATATTTGGTTCCAACTGCTGCAGAAAGAAATTTCAGTTTTGATCTTCCTTGCTTTGTTCTGTAAACAAGAGTTATTTTACCATTGGCTTTCTCTCTATATTGAAGGGAGGTTTTTTTTGTGATTGTGGTACATTTATATTTAAAGACTATTTTGTTTCTTTTTGTAGCAAACTTATAGTAAATGTGCCTGGCCAAAAAGATTACATTGGGCAATGTTTGGCCATGGTAATGATTACATTTGGGTCTGCAGATTACAATACAATCTCTTTCAGAGCAAAATTGATTTCTGTAAAATTTGAGCTCAACTCTGTCTCAAAATTTATGATGTCTTTCCATCAATATTTATTATATCCAGCTACTATCTTCAATGCCATTTCCTTTTCTTTTTATTTAAGATGTATCTGCTGCATTCCTGGACTTTTACAATATAGGCATTTGAAGAGCCAAAAATAGCAACAGCTGTTACTTATAGCAGCAAAACTGAACACGTACTATATAACTGAACAAGAGTTATATTAAAACTAACAGGTGAACTGTCGGATTAGGAGAAGCAATAAGGATATTTTTCCTGGCACAAGAACATCACACATAATCTCAGTAGTAAACAAATGTATCTGACTGGAATATACTGTGTTTACAAGCAGTGCCTTTCAATATAGTTCTTGGAAAGTGCATAACTCTCCACTAGAGAAATCCCAAGTTCATAGTCATGTCCAGATTGATCCAACTGAAAAATTTTGTGTTAAGATATCATTCATCAAGTTACCAGCATTTCAATAACACTTTTCTCTTGGGCCCATTCCAACCTTCTCCAGGTGGGGGATAGAAAGAGGCAGCCTCAAGAATGGCACTGGAATATGAGATCAATGTACTGTTGCTATTGTAATCAAATATAACTTGTTTCACAGAATACCAAGTTGACTTTTATAAGGGTGATAGAAAGATGACACAAACAATTGTGCGCACACACGCACACACATACAAAAGAGAAAGAAAGAGGAGGAAAGGAGGGAGGGAAGACTATAACAGTTTATAACAAAATTTTTGTGAGGGAGAGTATACAGTTCGTTATTTGAACTCGAAGTACTGATGGAACTATAAATAAGATACTTCATTGATCTTGGAGGCTCATGACAGGTGGTATGTTAGGCCATCAAAATAGATTGTGTATGAAAGGCTACAGTAACTTTGTCCACATTCCTGAATCCTAGGCAACAACATTGGAAGCACAAACATGAAAAACCAATGACTGAGGTATATCTTTGGAAATATATACTAAATAACACTGGTATGTGAATTAGGGAATATGGATGAAAAAGCTCAGTTAAGCTGAAGCTTGTACTTTGCACTTGTACTTTGTACTATTGAGAAAAATCTATATAGAATAAAGAAATGACATGAACTCTCAAGCAATGTATTATGCTTTAATAAATATCACACTAGATAGTTGCCTATGAGCACAAAAATAAATGTATACTTTTCACAATCAATTGTTTTGACTGAATGTTGGCCTAGGAAAACAGGCTACAGTTTCAGCCAAAGAAGTTCTAGATATTTCTTGTATTCCAGCTCTCTGTATGTTTTTAGAAAATCCACAACTTGTAAACGTTTTTCCATTAAAGTTCCTAACTTTCCCAAAAAGTTGGGGGAAAAATGAGTCCTTGCAAAAATTTCATTAAACGCCATATCATATGGCCTTTCCACTATCATTGTTCTTTTTTTTAACAAGGCCATAGTGCAATACCTATTACAAAGAAAAACTTTGTGTTCTGAGAATAATAGAGAGGTTCACAGTGCTTGAAATTTCATATTCTCAAATAATTTTTGAAAACCTGGCCAAGACCTAATGGAGCATAGCAATTCTCATGAAAACAATGTATAGCCTTATTGACCTGTCAGAAATATAGTCCAATTTTGCCAGTAAAACATTGCTTGTTTTCAGAATATTAAGACTGAAATTCCAGTTCAGCATCTGAGATGTTGAATTTCAGAATAAACCTAGACACTGCTACAGGGAAGATTTTTCTTCCCATGGACTGCCAACTCATTTCCAAGCTCAGTCATATCAGGCAATAATTCTAATGCCAGCTTACTTATCTCTGTGAATCTTTCATGAAACGTCCTGCACAGGACATTTACTGATCACTCAAGGCAGAGCAATTGTTTTCTCTCCTTGTTCTCAGCATCTCAAGTTTGCAGAAGTGAAACCAGTCTGGGGAATAAAAGGAGTAATGATGTGGATGTATTATTGATTCAGCAACTTCTGGTTCCTTCCTCATCTCTGTTTCAGAGTACTTCCAGACAAAGAATCTTTAGTGACATTAATCAAGGTATTCTACAAACAAAAGGTGTTCAAAGGAATGGTAGAAAAAGGAACGTGTCATAAATAGAAAACAACATTATTTGAAACCCCCATGCCATGCCTTTGCCAGGATAAACTGCACAATAAAAGCATTGCCTGGAATCTTCAAAGTCTTCCAGTAAGTTCTTGCAATAAAATGTTCCAATAATAGTTTTCCAGGCTCTGGTGTGTTTTGATGTTAATAGACTCTTGGCTCCTCGGTTTATCCCTTGGCTTCCGTGCCCTCACAGAACTGTGGCTCATTTGATCGCCTTCTAGAGTTCAGGCCTGAAAATATAGACCTTTATCCAACTTGAAAATTTATTCAGCTTCATTTCCAATGGGCATTTACACAGAGGCCACTGGGTTTTGTATTAGCATGCCTCAGTCTGGTGCTGTCCATAGTTCTGCAGAGAACAGCTCCAAAAATTTTCAAGCAGCATGAATTCTCTGGAGGGTTTTGGCTTGAGGTAGCTGTTGTAGTTAATTTTAGTCCCAAATTAAAGTTACTGTACGCATTTATTTCTGGGAAGCTATTAAAATGGGATGTCTGATGATCTTATATTACTACCTTTTATTTTGGCTGGGAGAGAAACATGAGACAGATATTTCTTGAAATAGTCTGTGCTTATATGGAACCTGAGTTGAGATTTGTGATGGGAATGCTGCCATGTCTGATTGTTATTGTGAGCAATCTAATTTATCCTTTTTATGCTGTGGTTCTTAAGATGGAAAATAAGAGATACAAAAGGGTGGTTTGTTTTGTTAAACACTTATGAAAAAAGCAAATCTCTGCTTGGCAGTGATATCAGTAATACTATATGCTTTAGTCTTTCCAAATGGTTTGCATTAATTGTGAATTGGCAAAATGGCACTGATTTGAATGGGTGGAGAGTATAGATATTTGTATACTACTTAGAGCTGAAGCAACAGATATCTGTAGAAATGAAAATATAACACATCTCAGAGCTAGTTTTGGAGTAGAATGGCATAGAAATACCAATAACAAACAAAGAAAGTATCATTCCTCCTAAGGGGATTATCAGATATAAAGGCCAACTGTATCCACAACATAATGCTGTGTCTCATTATTTAGATCAGTATTTCTCAACCTTGGTCTCTTTAAGATATATGACCTCAATTAAATTAGAATGATTTAGATAAATGTAGAGGACAAAAATGAACTCCCACCTTGAGGGCAGCACTTTGTGTTTCTCTATAAGAATGCATGGCAACTAAGTTGATTTCTTAAAAAAAGTATATAATTCCTGGCTCTCAAACAGGAATATGATTTGGATATGGATTGCCAGCATTTTAAGTATATTTCATGGAAAGAGAAAGATCTTGACAGAAGTGAGTGGTGGTAGTTTCTAGTTTTTATTTCAAAATTACAGTGTGATTTGGTTGCTCATTGTAACAGTTTCAGCAGCGGCAGTCTAAACTATATTACATCCAAATGATACTGAGGGATGTCATATGAGTCCCACCTTTGATGTCCTCCAATGGTAAAGCCTTTGCTATTCAGAAACACATAAGTTGATAAATGACTGAAGATCTGCCTCATAACGGTAAATTGGTAGCCTTTCATATTTGGCTGTGTATGATGGGATAGGACTCTGCCTGCTGCCAACCAAAGGAAAGTGCAAGAATAGTCATGCAATAATTTCATGAACATTTCATGAAAAAATATATTTCTATCTTGAATGAACCAAAGGTAAACACTTTTTAATATATTATGTTGGGAAGCACATCTTGAGATTAAGAACGGATCTTCCTCTTCTTGATCTGGTCACATCAAGAGGCATTCAGATTACAGAAAACAAGGCTGCAATCTAGAATGGGGTCTGACCTCTAGTTAACTTAGGACAGTGTTTCTCTACCTTGGCAATTTTAAGATGTGTGAACTTCAACTCCCAGAATTCCCCAACTAGCATGCTCTTTCACACATCTTAAAGTTGCCAGGGTGGAGAAACATTGGTCCAAGCATACAAAGAGCCTGTTTCCCAGGTAAAACAAAATATCTATTATGCAGAGTGAAGTACTATAGAAGAATAAAGTTATTTATCCTGATTCAAATATATCAGGGAATTGGGCTTCCTTGTCCTTTAGTTAGGTTTTACTGTTGCCCTAAAATTTTCAGAAAAAAATATAAAAAGGGCTTGGCCAAGGGATGCTTCAAAGAATCAAGGATAGGAATTCAGGCCTTTCCTTTTATGTATTACTCTCATAACCTAACAGATTCTGCCGACCATTTGAGATGAAGAAAAGGACAAAAAGAGTATCCAGATAGTGATGATGCAATAGAAGACTAGGGTCAGATTTCTCAAAAAAGCTGGGAATTCTATGAATACTAATTCAAGTCTACTGGAAATGTCCATTAACTTATAAAGACAACCAGATTACACAAGAGAGGCCCCATTACTTGATGTAACAGCTCACATTTTTCACTAAATGGTTTTTAAGATATGTCTTCCTATTTTTTTTCCTTTGCTGAAAAGAATCCTAAATCCTGCCTTACTCAACAATTTCATTCTAATCATTTCAGAACTGACAATTCTTTAAATGCTGGTTTCATTTAATAGACATGTACCTATCTTCAAATTAGTTCAGAGAATGCATTCTAAAACAATTGATACTCACAAGGAAGTCTGGAGTACCATCTATGTATTTATGGAAGCCAAACCTGAATTTTATACCAGTCTGGTGCATTCTTGATAGGCAGCCCAAAAGCACTAGGTTTGAATCATACACATTGATTATATAATATTGAAGTTATACCTTAGGGGTTGGAAAATTCCCTCCACAAAATTCAAGATTAGCTGTAAAGAGTATTTAAATAAATATTTTTACTTTTTCTGTGTGACATTCCAATTTTTGCTATTGTTATGCTAGAAGAATATTTTCTAACTTCTTAATGCTATTATGCTTGTGAAAATGCTTGATTTTCTTTACTAACTTATGGTTATCACAGCCAGATTTCCATAGAAAAATAGGAAAATAAAAATGGCAAACCTTCTGTAACATATGTCACATAATTGCACTGGTTTCATTTTAACCTATCCTTTAGTTTAGAAAGCTAAGAAGGATAGTAATAAAAAAAATAAGCTTGACTTCTATGACTTCATGGAAACATCCATGTAGTTTACTTGAAAATAGTATGGAAATGGTTTATTATTTCTTCATTTTCTTTCTTTTTTTAAGCTTCTCAGTCCAATCTATAGCCCTGCAAATTCCTTATCTCCCATCCAAATACAAACCAGATCTTATCCTGCTTAATTTTATGAGATCAGCCAACATTGGCTGCTACTTCCTTGTTGGGCATAGGCTATATAAAAGTGTAAAAATTCTGATACACTGTGAATTTACCAGTGTAACACTGGCAACTATTGGCTCACGGCAACTCAAAACGTAAATATTTCAAATGATAATGCTGTGGAATTAGGTCATACAGGAAAACTATAAGATTCATAGTGATGTGTAGAATGGATTTTTCAGTTTTGCCTACAACATAGCTCCCAAATATCTTACCTACTTGGGAAAAGAGGCATTTTCCTGATGGAGGAAATAATTGTATTTAATGTCATTATATATCATGGTCTCCATATTGTCTCTTCACAAACAATAAACATATTGAATCATTAATTTTGTCATTCTCTTTTAGCTCATATTTAGATTAATGAAACATGGAGGTAATACAGAATAGTGTTTCTCAACCTCAGCAATTTAAGATGTGTGGATTTCAACTTCCAGAATTCCCCAGTCATATATTTTAAAGTTGCAGAGGTTGAAAAACACTGATCTAGACAATCCGGTCATTTCCAGGGATGCAGCCATGTCAAAGAAGAGCAAACTTCTGATTACAGACACCAAATCCTACCAGGGATTCACATGAACCAAGCAGCACATTTTTAAACTACTGTATTGTTCTTCTATGAGGAACTAACAGGAAGTTACAGATGATTCAGGAGAACGTCTTGGTTACTCCTGGTCACGTGATTGTGAGTCCATCAGT